>ONZH01001332.1:0-35112 GCA_900303285.1 Rhinella marina | reverse complement strand
CAAACGGTATATACTGTCCAGGTGACACTGTCTGTACGTCACACAATACAACCAAGTAATTTGCTACCAATATCATCTACCGCTTGATCCAGAAAATTCTCTGTGACATTTGTCTGGGTCACAGACTAAATAGCCACCGTTAACAGGGTGTCAGTCAGTTCTACCATATTTCCTGCACGTCACGTTCCCAAAAAAACAAAATATAAAAAAAAAAATTATTAGTTCAGTTGTTTCAGCTCAGTGATACAAATCCATTTTACCCAGCTGCGTGTAACCTTTCTGTGTGTCACAGTTCAACACATTCGCTCCCATCCGTATATACTGTCCAGGTGACACTTTCTGTACGTCACACAATACAACCAAGTCATTTGCTACCAATATCATCTACCGCTTGATCCAGAAAATTCTCAGTGTGACATTTGTCTGGGTCACAGACTAAATAGCCACCGTTAACAGGGTGTCAGTCAGTTCTACCATATTTCCTGCACGTCACGTTCCCAAAAAAACAAAATATAAAAAAAAAAAATTATTATTTCAGTTGTTTTAGCTCAGTGATACAAATCCATTTTACTCAGCTGCGTGTAACCTTTCTGTGTGTCAAAGTTCAACACATTCGCTCCCATCCGTATATACTGTCCAGGTGACACTTTGTGTACGTCACACAATACAACCAAGTCATTTGCTACCAATATCATCTACCGCTTGATCCGGAAAATTCTCTGTGTGACATTTGTCTGGGTCACAGACTAAATAGCCACCGTTAAAAGGGTGTCAGTCAGTTCTACCATATTTCCTGCACGTCACGTTCCCAAAAAAACAAAATATAAAAAAAAAAAATTATTAGTTCAGTTGTTTTAGCTCAGTGATACAAATCCATTTTACTCAGCTGCGTGTAACCTTTCTGTGTGACGCAGTTCAGCATACTCACTCCAAACGGTATATACTGTCCAGGTGACACTGTCTGTACGTCACACAATACAACCAAGTCATTTGCTACCAATATCATCTACCGCTTGATCCGGAAAATTCTCTGTGTGACATTTGTCTGGGTCACAGACTAAATAGCCACCGTTAACAGGGTGTCAGTCAGTTCTACCATATTTCCTGCACGTCACGTTCCCAAAAAAACAAAATATAAAAAAAAAAATTATTAGTTCAGTTGTTTTAGCTCAGTGATACAAATCCATTTTACTCAGCTGCGTGTAACCTTTCTGTGTGTCACAGTTCAGCACATTCGCTCCCATCCGTATATACTGTCCAGGTGACACTTTCTGTACGTCACTTAATTCTACCAGACTGAACAAGTTTGTGGGTTTCAGTACACCAGGCCCGTTTAATTTTTTTTTTATATCATACACTTATATACAAACAATGTTGAACCCCAGGGCTAAGGGTCGAGGACGAGGGCGTGGGCGTGGGCATTCAATTACTGCAGGGGGCAGAGGCCGTGGTCCTGGGCAGGGTGAGACAGTATCTGCTGATGAGGGAGCTGTGGAACGCCGCAGAGTTACACTCCCTAGCTTCATGTCTCAACTTACAGGGACACGTGGTAGAGGACTGTTGAAACCACAACAGTGCGAACAGCTGATCTCGTGGATTGCGGACAATGCTTCAAGTAATTTGTCCACCAGTCAGTCTTCCACGCAGTCCACCCACGTTACCCAAGGGAGCACTCCTCTGGCTCCTCCACCTCAACCTCCTTCCCCCCAGTCTGCCCCCTCCCAGGAAAATTTGGAATGTGATCCGGCATACTCTCAGGAACTGTTTTCTGGACCCTTCCCAGAGTCACAAACCACTTCTCAGGTTGCTGCTGACCTCGTTCCCGATGCCCAAGTTTTCCAACTGTCGCAGTCTGTGGGTGATGATGATGACAATGTTGAGTTAGTGGAAGAAGTTTGTAAAGAGGTGTCAGACGATGAGGAGACACGGTTGTCAGACAGTGGTGAAGTTGTTGTTAGGGGAGGAATTCCGAGGGGGGAAGCAGACTGAGGAATCGGAGGATGACGAGGTGACTGACCCAAGCTGGGTTGATATGCCGAGTGAAGACAGTGCTTCTGAGGCGGAGGCGAGTGCTGCACCAGAACAGGTTGTAAGAGGCAGTGGTGTGGCCAGAGGGAGAAGCAGGGCCAGAGCTGGTGCATCAGCAGCAACTGTTTCACGTAGTGAAGCTCCCGTGGCGAGGCCTAGATGTTCGCAAGTCTGGAGGTTCTTTAAAGAAAGTGAGGATGACCGACGGACTGTGGTGTGCAACCTGTGCCACACCAGGATCAGCAGGGGTGCCACCACTACTAGCCTAACCACCACCAGCATGCGCAGGCATATGAGTGCTAAACACCCCACTCAATGGAACCAAGGCCGTTCACCACCTCCTGCGGGTCACACCACTGCTCCTTCCCCTGTGTCACTCGCTGCCTCTGCTAGTCAACCCCCTGCGTCACTCGCTGCCTCTGCTAGTCAACCCCCTGCCCAGGACCCCGGCACGAGCGCCTCCCGCCGGAAAACCACACCTTCGCCTCCACGATCCTCCACAGTGTCCACCAACGTGTCCCAGCGCAGCGTTCAGCTGTCTTTACAGCAGACGCTGGAGCGCAAGAGGAAATACAGTTCCACCCACCCACATGCCCAAGCCCTCAACGTCCACATCTCCAAATTGCTTAGCCTGGAGATGCTGCCCTATAGGCTGGTAGAGACCGAGGCCTTTCGCAATCTCATGGCGGTGGCTGCCCCTCGGTATTCGGTCCCCAGCCGCCACTATTTTCCCGATGTGCCGTCCCAGCCCTACACCAGCACATGTCGGAGAACATCATCCGTGCCCTGACCAACGCTGTTTCTGAGAAGGTCCACCTAACCACGGACACGTGGACAAGTGCTGCCGGGCAGGGACACTATATCTCACTGACGGCACATTGGGTTAACTTGGTGGAGGCTGGGACCGAGAATGACCCTGGGGCCGCTCATGTACTGCCCACACCGAGGATTGCGGGGCCTACCTCGGTCACGGTCTCTCAGACCTACTATGCCTCCTCCTCCTCCGACCCCTCCTCCTCCTCCACCGAATTACCATCCGTGGGCACGGCGCCTTCAGTCGGTAGCTCTAGGCGCAGCAGCAGTGCCGTGGGTAAGCGCCAGCAGGCGGTGCTAAAACTGCTGAGCTTAGGTGACAAAAGGCACACCGCCCAAGAGCTGTTACAGGGCATCACGGCGCAGACCGATCTGTGGCTGGCACCGCTGAACCTCAAGCCAGGCATGGTTGTGTGTGACAACGGGCGTAACCTGGTGGCGGCTCTGCAACTCGGCAGACTGACACATGTGCCATGCCTGGCCCACGTGTTCAATCTCATAGTTCAGCGGTTCCTCAAGACATACCCCAATCTGTCTGATTTGCTCACCAAGGTGCGCCGCATCTGTGCGCATTTCCGCAAGTCGACCACAGATGCTGCCACTCTCAGGGCAGCGCAGCGCCGCCTACAACTGCCCGCTCACCGACTGTTGAGCGACGTGCCCACGTGATGGAATTCCACATTAAACATGTTATCCAGAGTTTACCAGCAGCGCAGAGCGATTGTAGACTGCCAGATGTCATCTTCCACCAGAACTGGTAGTCAGGTCTCTCAGATTCCTCAAGTCTACAATGAGGAGTGGACGTGGATGTCTGATATCTGCCAGGTGTTGAGCAACTTTGAGGAGTCAACACTGATGGTCAGCGGCGATGCCGCCATTATCAGCCTCACCATCCCGCTGCTTTGCCTGTTGAAAAACTCACTGCTCAGCATCAAGTCGGATGCTTTGCGCTTGTCACAAGAGACAGTGGAGGAAGATACGTCGCTTGATAGCCAGAGCACCTTCCGTTCTGTTTCTCAGCACGTATCGGAGGAGGGGGATGAGGATGAGGAGGAAGAGGAGGAGAATGTCGGCGAGACAGTAGAGGGTACCAGTGCTCAGTCCTTAACTCTTGAGCGTGTATGGGCTGAAGAGGAGGACTTGGAGGAGGAGGAGGAGGAGGAGGAGGAGGAAATGGAGAGTCAGGCCAGTGAGGAGAGGGAATTCTTACGTGTTGGGACTCTGGCGCACATGGCAGACTTCATGTTAGGCTGCCTATCCCGTGACCCTCGCGTTAGAAGAATTTTTTCAAACACCGATTACTGGGTGTTCACTCTCCTGGACCCACGGTACAAGCAGAACCTTTCCACTCTCATCCCTGCAGAGGAAAGGAGTATGAGAGTGAATAGATATCAAAAGGCCCTGGTGCACAAGCTGAAACAATTCTTCCCATCTGACGCCGCTAGCGGCAGAGGGCATGGTTCTGTGAGCCAAGTAGCGGGGCAGAGGAGGCGAGCAGGCAGCTTGACCAGGACTGGCAGGGGAACGCTCTCCAAGGCCTTTGCCACTTTTATGTCACCCCAGCAAGACACTGTTACCTGTCCCCAGTCTAGGCAGAGTAGGGGGGAGCTGTACAGAAAGATGGTGAGGGAGTACCTAGCTGACCATACCAAAGTCCGTAGCGATCACTCTGCTCCATACAACTACTGGGTTTTAAAGATGGACACGTGGCCTGAACTGGCGCTGTACGCCTTGGAGGTGCTGGCCTGCCCTGCCGCTTGCGTGCTGTCAGAGCGGGTATTCAGTGCAGCTGGTGGCGTCATCACCGATAAGCGTACAAGCCTGTCAACTGACAGCGCTGACAGGCTGACGCTTATTAAAATGAACAAAGCCTGGATTTCACCGGAATTCAAATCTCCTCCGGGGGAAAGCAGCTAAAGATTTAAATAACTTATGTATCCGATTCCTCTTCTCTACTCCTCCTCCTACTCCTCCTCCTCCTACATATCGTCTTTGCCTACCGCTGACCCAAAAAACGCCATTTTTTAGAGGTCCAACTGGCACTCTTTTAGCACAATTTTTCAGGAGGGCCCCCTTCAGGCCCTTTAATCAAGCAATTTTTCCAGAGGTCCACCTACAGGCCCTCTCTCCAAACAATTTTTCCGGAGGTCCACCTACAGGCCGTCTCTCTAAACAATTTTTCCGGAGTTCCACCTACAGGCCCTCTCTCCAAACAATTTTTCCGGAGGTCCACCTACAGGCCCTCTCTCCAAACAATTTTTCTGGAGTTCCACCTACAGGCCCTCTCTCCAAACAATTTACTTCTTTGTCTTATCTTTCTCTCTCTCTACAAACTATTTTTCCGGATAGCTGCCATATACGGTATTAAACTGAGTAGTATACATAGAACACATACCACACTTGATTGAGCTCATAATTTACGACTGTACCAGTTGATGCTAAATTTTTAAGTTGGGGTCCTGCGTCGTCATTCTAAGTACACCTGTCTGTTGTCACCCCCACACACGCTAGCCCAGGGGGCACTCCTCTGGCTCTTCCAGCGAAACCTCCTCCCCCCCCCAGCCTGCCGCCCCACCTACAGGCCCTCTCTCCAAACAATTTACTTCTTTGTCTTATCTTTCTCTCTCTCTCTCTCTACAAACTATTTTTCCGGATAGCTGCCATATACGGTATTAAACTGAGTAGTATACATAGAACACATACCACACTTGATCAAGCTCATAATTTACGACTGTACCAGTTGATGCTAAATTTTTAAGTTGGGGTCCTGCGTCGTCATTCTAAGTACACCCGGCTGTTGTCACCCCCACACACGCTAGCCCAGGGGGCACTCCTCTGGCTCTTCCAGCGAAACCTCCTTCCCCCCCAGCCTGCCACCCCACCTACAGGCCCTCTCTCCAAACAATTTACTTCTTTGTCTTATCTTTCTCTCTCTCTCTCTCTCTACAAACTATTTTTCCGGATAGCTGCCATATACGGTATTAAACTGAGTAGTATACATAGAAGACATACCACACTTGATCAAGCTCATAATTTACGACTGTACCAGTTGATGCTAAATTTTTAAGTTGGGGTCCTGCGTCGTCATTCTAAGTACACCTGTCTGTTGTCACCCCCACACACGCTAGCCCAGGGGGCACTCCTCTGGCTCTTCCAGCGAAACCTCCTTCCCCCCCAGCCTGCCGCCCCACCTACAGGCCCTCTCTCCAAACAATTTACTTCTTTGTCTTATCTTTCTCTCTCTCTCTCTCTCTCTACAAACTATTTTTCCGGATAGCTGCCATATACGGTATTAAACTGAGTAGTATACATAGAACACATACCACACTTGATCAAGCTCATAATTTACGACTGTACCAGTTGATGCTAAATTTTTAAGTTGGGGTCCTGCGTCGTCATTCTAAGTACACCCGGCTGTTGTCACCCCCACACACGCTAGCCCAGGGAGCACTCCTCTGGCTCTTCCAGCGAAACCTCCTTCCCCCCCAGCCTGCCACCCCACCTACAGGCCCTCTCTCCAAACAATTTACTTCTTTGTCTTATCTTTCTCTCTCTCTCTCTCTACAAACTATTTTTCCGGATAGCTGCCATATACGGTATTAAACTGAGTAGTATACATAGAACACATACCACACTTGATCAAGCTCATAATTTACGACTGTACCAGTTGATGCTAAATTTTTAAGTTGGGGTCCTGCGTCGTCATTCTAAGTACACCCGGCTGTTGTCACCCCCACACACGCTAGCCCAGGGGGCACTCCTCTGGCTCTTCCAGCGAAACCTCCTTCCCCCCCAGCCTGCCACCCCACCTACAGGCCCTCTCTCCAAACAATTTACTTCTTTGTCTTATCTTTTTCTCTCTCTCTCTCTCTCTACAAACTATTTTTCCGGATAGCTGCCATATACGGTATTAAACTGAGTAATTTACGACTGTACCAGTTGATGCTAAATTTTTAAGTTGGGGTCCTGCGTCGTCATTCTAAGTACACCTGTCTGTTGTCACCCCCACACACGCTAGCCCAGGGGGCACTCCTCTGGCTCTTCCAGCGAAACCTCCTTCCCCCCAGCCTGCCACCCCACCTACAGGCCCTCTCTCCAAACAATTTACTTCTTTGTCTTATCTTTCTCTCTCTCTCTCTCTACAAACTATTTTTCCGGATAGCTGCCATATACGGTATTAAACTGAGTAGTATACATAGAAGACATACCACACTTGATCAAGCTCATAATTTACGACTGTACCAGTTGATGCAAAATTTTTAAGTTGGGGTCCTGCGTCGTCATTCTAAGTACACCCAGCTGTTGTCACCCCCACACACGCTAGCCCAGGGGGCACTCCTCTGGCTCTTCCAGCAAAACCTCCTTCCCCCCAGCCTGCCACCCCACCTACAGGCCTTCTCTCCAAACAATTTACTTCTTTGTCTTATCTTTCTCTCTCTCTCTCTCTACAAACTATTTTTCCGGATAGCTGCCATATACGGTATTAAACTGAGTAGTATACATAGAACACATACCACACTTGATCAAGCTCATAATTTACGACTGTACCAGTTGATGCTAAATTTTTAAGTTGGGGTCCTGCGTCGTCATTCTAAGTACACCCGGCTCTTGTCACCCCCACACACGCTAGCCCAGGGGGCACTCCTCTGGCTCTTCCAGCGAAACCTCCTCCCCCCCCAGCCTGCCACCCCACCTACAGGCCCTCTCTCCAAACAATTTACTTCTTTGTCTTATCTTTCTCTTTCTCTCTCTCTACAAACTATTTTTCCGGATAGCTGCCATATACGGTATTAAACTGAGTAGTATACATAGAACACATACCACACTTGATCAAGCTCATAATTTACGACTGTACCAGTTGATGCTAAATTTTTAAGTTGGGGTCCTGCGTCGTCATTCTAAGTACACCCGGCTGTTGTCACCCCCACACACGCTAGCCCAGGGGGCACTCCTATGGCTCTTCCAGCGAAACCTCCTTCCCCCCCAGCCTGCCACCCCACCTACAGGCCCTCTCTCCAAACAATTTACTTCTTTGTCTTATCTTTCTCTCTCTCTCTCTCTACAAACTATTTTTCCGGATAGCTGCCATATACGGTATTAAACTGAGTAGTATACATAGAACACATACCACACTTGATCAAGCTCATAATTTACGACTGTACCAGTTGATGCTAAATTTTTAAGTTGGGGTCCTGCGTCGTCATTCTAAGTACACCTGGCTGTTGTCACCCCCACACACGCTAGCCCAGGGGGCACTCCTCTGGCTCTTCCAGCGAAACCTCCTCCCTAGCCTGCCACCCACCTACAGGCCCACTCTACAACAATTTACCCGGATAGGGGACGTATACGGTATTAAACTGAGAAGAATTGATACCATACGGATTAAAGCAACAGTTTTTCCAAATCCATTCCAGCTGTTGTCACCCCCACACACGCTAGCCCAGGGGGCACTCCTCTGGCTCTTCCAGCGAAACCTCCTTCCCCCCAGCCTGCCACCCCACCTACAGGCCTTCTCTCCAAACAATTTACTTCTTTGTCTCTCTCTCTCTCTCTACAAACTATTTTTCCGGATAGCTGCCATATACGGTATTAAACTGAGTAGTATACATAGAACACATACCACACTTGATCAAGCTCATAATTTACGACTGTACCAGTTGATGCTAAATTTTTAAGTTGGGGTCCTGCGTCGTCATTCTGACTACACCCGGCTGCTGTCACCCCCACACACGCTAGCCCAGGGGGCACTCCTCTGGCTCTTCCAGTGAAACCTCCTTGCCCCAGCCTGCCACCCACCTACAGGCCCACTCTACAAACAATTTACCCGGATAGGGGACGTATACGGTATTAAACTGAGAAGAATTGATACCATACGGATTAAAGCAACAGTTTTTCCAAATCCATTCCGGCTGTTGTCACCACCACACACGCTAGCCCAGGGGGCACTCCTCTGGCTCTTCCAGCGAAACCTCCTTGCCCCAGCCTGCCACCCACCTACAGGCCCACTCTACAAACAATTTACCCGGATAGGGGACGTATACGGTATTAAACTGAGAAGAATTGATACCATACGGATTAAAGCAACAGTTTTTCCAAATCCATTCCGCCTGTTGTCACCACCACACACGCTAGCCCAGGGGGCACTCCTCTGGCTCTTCCAGCCAAACCTCCTTGCCCCAGCCTGCCCCCCCACCTACAGGCCCACTCTACAAACAATTTAGCTGGATAGGGGACGTATCCGAAGTTGTACTCATGTTTGTTTTTGTTCTTCTTTTATCTGCCTCCTGACCTGTGATAGGCAGCGCATGGACACGTCCCCTTAGCTGCAGTGGGAAAGACACTCCCCTGGCCAGAGCAAGCTCTTTTTCCGTTTTCCGTGTTAGAAAAATCCATTAAATATAGGGGACGTATACGGTATTAAACTGAGAAGAATTGATACCATACGGGTTAAAGCAACAGTTTTCCCAAATCCATCTGGCTGTTGTCACCACCACACACACTAGCCCAGGGGGCACCCCTCTGGCTCTTCCAGCGAAACCTCCTCCCCCCCCCACCTACCTACATGCCCTCTATCCAAACAATTTTCCCAGGTAGGGGGACATATTAGATATTGTACTGATTCTGAATTGCCTCCTGCAATAGATGGGAATCGAACCCAGATCAACTGCTTGGGAAGTAGCTATGCTCACCACAATACCACCAGCAGGCACAGCAACTGATAAGAACAGATACTAAACTTGATTTTAGCTGCAGTGCCAGCATGAGCAGTGGTGTCACCTGCAGGCGGTGATGGACCTTCGTTGCACCTAGTTGGGTGCTTCCCTAACATGTGATGGGTATTTGCCTCGCCTTTCTTGGTCTGGGTGAGCACAATTGCCATGAGGGTAACCACCAGGCTGTTGCCTGAGGATTTGGGGTAATGGTGGGATTAGGCATCCTCAGAGGCATCCATGCATGCTGCCCCTGCTGTTTCCTGTCCATTTCCGTGGTGTTTCCATCATTTTCTGAGGTTTCCAGGTTTTCACCCAGCCTTCCCTAGGCAGAGCCTTGGTCCCCCGCAAAAATGCTCGAGTCTCCCATTGACTTCAATGGGGTTCGTTATTCGAAACGAGCACTCGAGCATCGGGAAAAGTTCGACTCGAATAACGAGAACCCGAGCATTTTAGTGCTCGCTCATCTCTAGTCACCATATCTGGACAATAGATTAATATGTCATCCAAATACACGACTACAAACCTCCCCACAAGGTGATGAAAAATGTCATTAACAAAATGCTGGAAGACAGCAGGAGCATTGGTCAACCCAAAAGGCATGACCAGGTTCTCAAAGTGGCCCTCAGGAGTGTTAAAAGCTGTCTTCCATTCATCCCCTTCCTTGATCCTGACCAGATTATATGCCCCCCTTAAGTCCAACTTGAAGAACACCTTGGCATCAACAATCTGGTTAAACAAATCGGGAATCAAAGGTTGTTCACTGAAATCCAGACATGGCCTAAGAGTTCTGTCCTTTTTCTTTACAAAGAAAAACCCAGCTGCCACTGGAGATTTGGAAGGTCTTATGTGTCCTTTAGCCAAACTCTCAGCAATATATTCTTTCATGGCCTTTCTCTCAGGTCCAGAAAGGTTATACAGCCTAGATTTGGGCAATTTTGCTTCAGGGATAAAATTGATAGGACAACTGTATTCCCGATGTGGGGGTAAATCCTGACATCCACCTTCAGAAAATACATCAGCGAAATCAGATATAGAAGTTGGAAGTGTCTTAGTGGTTAACGCAGAAAAAGATGTATTAAAACAATTGTCAATGCACTAATCACCCCAATCCAGAATCTGTCTATTATGCCAATCGATGGTTTGCTTAACCACGGTAAACCCAGCACCACAGGAGCAGGAAGACCTTCCAACACAAAACACGAAATAAGTTCTTGATGAAATTCACCCATTCTTAATCTGATATCATGCACCATCTGAAACAAACACTTTTGAGAAAGAGGCGCAGAATCAATAGCAAACACAGAAATCCTCTTCTCCAATGCACTCGGAGACTATCCATGCATACGGACAAACTGAGCATCAATCAGGTTCACCCCTGCCCCGCTGTCAATAAACACCTCAATTCTCACAACCTTTGACTCTAGCACCACCTCGGCAGTCAGGAGAAAATGGGTACTACAGGATGAAGACAAATGTACATTTTCTGTCTCTCCACCCACTCCTCCAAGAGTGAGATGGGAATTTAACGCCCCCTTTCTTTTTTTCTCTTTTAGAGACTGAATGCATGGACATGCATTGATAAAGTGTCCTTTCTGTCCGCAGAAAAAACACACTCCCTTTTTATTACCAGAATGCTTAAAGGTGGAAGCAGGAGTAGCTCCCCCTAACTGCATGGGTTCGTCCCCAGACATCAACCCAGGAGTATCTTCACCCAAAGTGTCATAGGAAGACAATACACTATGTGATAGTACGTCCTGAGAGTGGGGGGCCCTAGATCTCTCTCAGGCGTCTATCCATGCGTACAGCAAGAGACATAGCGGCTTCCAAAGACACTGGAGTTTCATGAAAGGCCAAAGCGTTTTTCACTCTTTCTGATAACCCTTGACAAAACTGACTACGGAGAGCCGGATAGTTCCATTCGGTATCCATAGCCCACCTCCGAAACTCAGCGCAATAGATCTCAACAGAGCGCTCACCCTGACGAAGGTCACATAACTTGGTCTCGGCAAGGGAGATGCGATCCGGGTCATCGTAGATAAGCACCAAAGCATTGAAAAATTCATCCACCGACTGGAGATACTGCGATCCGGTCGGCAGAGAAAAGGCCCATGACTGTGCATCTCCCTTGAGCAACGAGATCACCACACCAACTCTCTGTTTCTTATTACCAGATGAATGTGGACGCAACCTAAAGTACAATTTGCACACCTCCCTGAACAAAATAAAGTTATCGCGTTCCCCAGAGAATCTATCTGGGAGAGCGACTTAAGGCTCCAGACAGGCCTGGAAACCACCACCCCTGGGACCAACAGCCTGTGGTCTCTGAATCTGGGTGAGGGTCGTGCGGAGGTCAGCTACCTCCAAAGACAGCCCTTGCAGCTGCCCGGCGAGTACAGCAATAGGATCCATGGCTGTACAGATGCAAACAACAAAGTGACGGTAAATGGCGGTTTATAATGTCACGCGCAGGTGTGTGGGGGGGGGGAACCAAACCAAGCGTAGGAGGGAAAAGAGATTAGGCCTAGAAACTAAGGAAGGAAGATGGACACCTTCTACAGGAAACCCTGGCTCAATTCCTATCTATCTACCAGTATGAACAAGCCTCAAATGTAGGCAAGTTCATACACAGGAACCTCAACACCGAACTGACCCTATAGGACCCTGGAAACTAATGACAGGAATGAGTCTACCTGTTCCTCCAAAAGGAAGGATAAACAGGAGTCTCCCTAAGGCCTAATAACAAAACAACAGGAGGGAAAAGGAAACTTATCTTTCAATGAAGAAATGGAGGCTACAGGATCTCAACTGAAAACCAACCTGCTGCTCACCACCACCAACTGAAGATATAAACCGCAAGGAATAGTGGGAGAATAACCAATAAATAGGGGAGGGACAATTACCACACCAGGAACACCTGAGGGAAAAGGGTGTGGTAAAAACCAACAACAAAAAGGGAAAACATGTCAGATTATACCACGTGTTGCCAATCTGACAGACCTCCTGTTATCTGTCATAGGAATGTCTGTGACACTGGCACTGCGGTGGTGAATGGGGAAACACCGGCAGCTGATTACCACTGAACACGGAGCCCAAGACTGTAGCAGTATGTAGGGGAACATCAGCTGTCAGCAACCGCTGTGACTACTGTATTTTAGTATGTGGTCATTTACAGTAACATAGTTTATAAGGATGAAAAAAGACATCTGTCCATCCAGTTTGGCCTGTTATCCTACAAGTTGATCCAGAGGAAGGCAAAAAACCCCTGTGAGGTAGAAGCCAATTTTCCCCACTTTAGGGGAAAAAATTCCTTCCCGACTCCAATCAGGCAATCAGAATAACTCCCTGGATCAACGACCCATCTCTAGTAACTATAACCTATAATATTGTTACCCTCCAGAAATACATCCAGGCCCCTCTTGAACTCTTTTAGTGAACTTACCATCACCACCTCCTCAGGCAGAGAGTTCCATAGTCTCACTGCTCTTACAGTAAAGAATCCTCTTCTATGTTTGTGTACAAACCTTCTTTCCTCCAGATGCAGAGGATGTCCCCTCGTCACAGTCCTGGGGATAAAAAGATCATGGCAGAGATCTCAGTACTGACCCCTGATATATTTATACATAGTTATTAAATCTCCCCTCAGTCGTCTTTTTTCTAAAGTAAATAACCCTAATTTTGATAATTTTTCTGGGTATTGTAGTCCACCCATTCCAGTTATTACTTTAGTTGCCCTCCTCTGAACCCTCTCCAGCTCTGCTATGTCTGCCTTGTTCACAGGAGCCCAGAACTGTGCACAGTACTCCAAGTGTGGTCTGACTAGTGATTTGTAAAGTGGCAGGACTATGTTCTCATCACGGGCATCTATGCCCCTTTTGATGCAACCCATTATCTTATTGGCCTTGGCAGCAGCTGTTTGACACTGGTTTCTACAGCTTAGTTTGCTGTTTACTAAAAATCCTAAGTCCAGATATACGACATCCACTGATTCGCTGCGGTCAAGTCTAGAACTTACCTCCTCATAGAAACTGATTAAATTAGTTTGACATGACCAATCCCTTATGAAGCCATGCCGATATGGAGTTATTTGCTTATTTTCATTGAGGTACTCCAAGATATCATCTCTTTGATAATCTTCAAACAGTTTACTCACAACAGATGTTAAATTTACCGGCCTAAAGTTCTGGGCTCTGTTTTGGACCCTTTTTGAATATTGGCACCACATTTGCTATGCGCCAATCCTGTGGAACACTCTCTGTCAGTATAGAGTCCTTAAATTTGTTCCAAAATTGTGCATATACAGATTATAAAAACTACAAAAAAGGAGGGATTTGTAAAGCTCTGCACTCTAGAATTCAGTCTTTAGAAAGTCACAAAATAGGCCTTTGCAGCTTTTTGGTTTTTTTTGTGCAGTAGCAGTACAATTTGGAACCTGATGAACAGGAGTTATAAGGCTATATAGGGGTAGTAGCAGCAACATTAGCAGCACAGTATGGAACCTGACAGACAAGGCAGCAGATGTACAGTTGTGTAGGGGAAGTAGTATTGCTTGTGGGGAAGCATCAGCTGTGGCAGCAGTAGTAGCAATGTATTATGGAACAATTAAGTTGTAAACAATTAAATTATAGCCTGAGCGAACCAATCGTTTCGGGTCCAGTTCGTCGAATTTTTGAAAAAGTTTTTTTTTTTAGGAAAACTTGTTACCTTTTTTTATTTTTAAATTTTACCCCACCCCCTACCCCCTTGTTTTTTGTGGGACAAGTTATACTTTCCAACGCCACCATTTAATATTGCATATGGTGTAGTGGGAAGCGGAAAAAAAATTCCAAACTGGGTGAAATTGCAAAAAAACACAATTTCGCTACAGTTTTACGGGTTTTTTATTTACGGCATTCAATGTTCATTAAAACTCACCAGTTACTTTCATTCTACTGGTCAGTACGAATCCGGCGATACCTAATATATATAGTTTTTATTGCGTTTTGATAGTGATAAAATAATTATAAAGTTGGAATTTTTTTTTTTGTCATATCTTGAACCCTATAACTTTTTGGTGCTTATGTGTACGGAGCTGTATCGGGGCTCATTTTTTGCGGGGCGATCTGAACTTTTTATTGATACCATTCTGGGGTGTGTATGACTTTTTGATCGCTTTTTATTTAATTTTATTTAATAATCGGCCATTTTGACGCTTTTTCCGTTTCGCTGTTTTCCGTACGGGAAAGAAATGTTTATATTTTTATAATATGTGCGTTTTCGCATGCGGCAATACCCATGATGTGTATTTTTTAAATTTTTTTACTACTTTTATTTTTATTTTGGGAAAAGGGGGGTGTTTTGAACTTTTATGTTTTTTTTTTTTTAAACTTTATTTATTTAAATTTTTTACACTTTTTTATAGTTCCCATAGGGAACTATTACAAGCAATCATCTGATTGCTTATATCATAGACTCCAATGCATTAGCATTGGAGTCTATGATGATTTTAATGCTTTCCTATGGAGCCTTATTACACAGAAGGGCTCCATAGGAAAGTCTATGCAGCAGCCTCCTGTCATTGACTATGACAGGGGCTGCTGCCTACAAACTCCGGTTCCCCCGAATGCCACACGGGGGAGCTGGAAGAAACACCGGAAGCGTGCGCTTCCGGTGTTTTAAGTCCTCGGATGCCGTGGTCAGGATTGACCATTATCGAGGGCAGATGACGTTTCAACACACATGGTGTTATGGTATTGGAAAAAAAATTGGCTTGGGGGATCAAGAATGCAAAAATTATGCTATGACAGGTTCAGAATCCCTGCAGAAAACTTTTTGGCCTTTTCAAAGGGCTTCAGCACCCGAAAGGCATCTCGGATGAGCTGCAACTGCCTGGCCTTGAAGCAACACACCTTCAGAGTAGGAAATAAGAGAGAATGTCCAGCTGTGGAGCAGGCAATATGTGTCTGCCTGATGCTCTGCTGGGTGTCAGAGTCCCGTACCTTCTATTTGTTATTTTGCCAAGCCTTCAGGCCAGAAAAGTCTTCCCTGCCTGGATGGAGAATGAAGAGTTTGACTGTTGCCAGAAGATGCTCTCTCACTAATGTACTGGAGACAAAGGCAGAAGTCCCGCCACATGCTCAAAATGGCAGACATGGTCGACCATGATGTTGAGCGGTGACCCTGAACCACCTGTGACAGCCGAAGAAGTACAAAGTTAAGAACAAGGAAACCTCAGCTTTCTGGTGTGGTGTTCAAGGACGTAGTTTCCATTCTTTCATCTGGTCAGGGAGGATCAAGGTCTCAAGTCTACCCTGTAATAGGCCGTGGCTGGAGCCCTGCATCTTTGATGGAGGAAGGGCCGCAGGGTGCCCTCCGGCACAAGACGAAGATGGAGGAGTGGGTCATTCATATGCTGGGTCATCCAAGGCCCGGCCCATTCTAGAGCGGTGCTTGGGGACCATTAAGAGATACCCAGTGGAGAGGGACTTCTTGCAAACAATGAGAGGAATGAAGACATCCTAATCAGTCACTGGATGGGGAAGAGGCCATATCTGCCATATCCCTTCAACAGCCTGTACCAAGGGAATATAGAATTCACCCCAATGCTGGGACCCCTGGGCATGTTTGACACCAGTGTGATGCACTTGGCTATACTGCTGTCTGCTGCCCGTCCACCTGGCCGAAGGGTCATCACGACGAGGTCTGTGGGAGTCTACTTAATGGAATTCCGTCATGAACTGCTGCGGCAACTGAATCTGGAGTCCTTGATACCTGGATTGCCAGACCCTCTGTTCATGACCACTGTAATCAACATAAACCCAGTGGATGCCATTGACTTAGAAATGTCACGGACCACTGTATTGCTTTGGAAGCTGCCACTGGAGGAGTAACAGTGGTTCAGTCCGGAATACCTGGCTTGGCTGCATCCTAAGGCCTGTTTGCCACCTCCATTGAGCCAGAGAGACTACAAATGCTGGCTCCAGCAGTCGTTTCTGTAGCTAGAGAATGCCCCTACCTAACAGCCACTGAGCCTGTGCTACTGTCTATGGCCACTGGAGGGCCCCAGCTTTCGAAGCCTGCCACCAGCTGTAAGTGCAAGCATCAGGAACCCTGTGAGGATCCCCTCATTGACCTGGGAGAAGAGGAGGAATAGATCCACTCCCTGATCTGAGGTTTCCAGCCAAGCTGGAAAACCTAGGAGCCCGGCGAGTTTCAGGAGGGTAAGCTTTATTTCTGCCATGCTCTTGTGTTCAAAGCCATATGAGACTCCCCTCATCTAAGTTGCACCTGCTGTGCCTTTTCCACTTCCGTTGTCGGGTTTTTGGATCTATCTTGTCGAGAGGAAGGGGTGCAACATTTTAAAAAAAGAAGCACCCAAGGAATAGACTTACACATACCTGAGCTCCTTGTGACTTTCACCTATGCTTCCAGGACTCTCCTTTCAGGGCCACAAATTGGGGAAATGTTTTCCTGCAACATTTTTAAGATCATCATCCATCTCCAGGACTCAAATGCATCTGATTGGAAGAGTACTTGGGATCTGTGTTTCTGAGACTCTGTATTAGTGCCGCAGACCCAATTAATTTTACCCTTCTGTAGATCCTCAGGACTCACTAGAGCCCCACAGGCTGAGGCTGTTAGAGTACCAGGAGGGACCACATACATAGTCCAAGAATGGCCTGGCTTTCACCAAGAGGGTGTGTAGTACCCCAGACCTGGGGCGCTACAAATTGTTTACATTGTATTGTTATGTCATGGATTTCACTGTTTGTTCTTGGCCTTAACTACCAGCAAGGATGGTTGAGAAAAGTTACTAGGAACAAGGTTAACCACCTTGTTCCTCCCTTCTTGGTACGGGTTGGCTGGGCTTCCTTCCTGTCAGGTGAGGGAGTTCCTGTGTAGCTACCGTGTGGAGAGGAAGCAAGTTGCAGTGCTACGGCTGCTGATACAAATTTCTTGCGAGAGAGAACGACTACAAATTGTCCTCAAGTAAAGCGTTCAGAGTCCAAACAGCAGAGTGACCTGCTACTTTTGCATCTACGTACATACACTGCTGTAAAGTAACAGCCAAGCCACCCATCACCAAATAACTACTAGGCCAGTATCACCTAAATGCTGAAATGCCACAGCCAACCTGCCTCTACATCCTTGCTGGTGCCAGAGAAAAATTGTGCTTAAAGCCTACTGCTTCTATATGTATTTCAAATTCTACATTGCACTGAGTAAACAGAACTTTGTTACGATTAACACATTTAACCTCTACCCTCGCTCCTCAGAGGGTTGCAGCAGAGGCAACAATGTAAAGAGTTACTGCTTCATGTGGGGCAACATACCTATGGTTCAACAGTCTCACAATGAGGGCATGCGCTTGGTCAGCAGCAATAGGTTTAGTAGCTCTAAGTAACAGTAACAGGTTTAACTGTAAAGGACATATATTTCCTTGTAACAGGGGGATGTTTTTAACCCTCTTACACATGGGTGTGCATGTGGATTAGCCACATTCAATAGTTCAAAACATCATTAAAAACAAAATTTAAAAAAACAATTTTCTTATTAGAGAAATGGGAGCTGAGCTGTCATAACCACTACACAGTGTACAGAGCCTTCAGCTTCCAGTTCCATACACTGTATAATTTTTGACACCACAGCCTCTTCAAACAGCTGATAAGTGGCGGTGCGAATAGGTCAACATAACTGGAAAAAGTCCAGGAAAACCCCTTTAAGCCAACTAATTAGCTAAAAATGAGAAAAGTGTTTAACTTCATGCAAGATGTGGCAAATCTATCACACAGCGCGTGCCACTTTGATAAATTTGGCACATCTTTTGATTGTATGGTCTACATTTGAGCTAATTGTTACACAATGTACAGTACATTTACTTTATATTTAGAATGTGTATTGCATCTCTTACTGTAAGTCACTAGATGGCACCCTATATCAAGACTAACACAGCAGTTAGCATATAACGTGAATGTCTGCTGACATTCACGTTATGCATTATGAGTCTGGCTAATTTATTTTTAGCAATTCAATAGGAAGCCGAGGTAATAAAGATGAAAATTGGTAATAAAACATTATATATATATACTCTGCAGCTTAGATATGCGTTGTGCTTTAATTCTCTGGAGTTTTGTTTTTTTTTACATTCAGAAGCTGAAAATTTGTCGTAGTAATCAGGGCTAGTGATGGAGTAGACGAAGGGTACAATTCAGGGTACAATTCAGGGCGGTACATAAGGCATATATACAAATGCTACACAAGGAAACATTTCATCCACTGATATAACATAGAGGATGAATAAGGGTTAATGGTCTCGGGGACCCATTTTTAAACCTCTGCCTTGGGTACCAAGAGAACTTGTCCTGTCCCTGATGATCGCGTCAGTTGACACAGACGCACTTCTTGTGTATCAGAGCCCTGTCTGCTGATGTGGAACTGAGCACCTGTATTAGTAGGAAAAGCAGATTTCTAGCTTCTGAATTAAAACAAGAAGGGTTTCACTTACAGACATCAAGCAGAGACTTTGAAAATGTTGAAGAATTGAAACACAAAGTATATTAGAAAGTTGCAAAACTTTTCATACTACTATGAATAAGTAAACAAACTCTAAAGGGGTCATTTATTAAGACCGCCATTTTAGAAGCCAGTCTTAAAGGAGTTATCCAATTTCTCAAACTGCTCCCTCCATGTAACAGTCCCCTCCCAGGCAATATACTTGAAAACATCCGGTGTCGGGGGGAGCAGCCAATGGCAGGCGGGGACGGGGACAAGCTTCCCTAGCGTCACCCGCAATGCTAGGGAGGCTTGTCCCCCGCCTGCCATTGGCTGCTCTGCCGACACTGGATGTTTTCATCTGTGTACAAGGAGAAGCAGCAGTGGCGGTGCGGGGACCAGGAGCGGCGCCATGAGCGGGAAGCAGTATAAGTATATTACCTGTGAGGGGCCTGGCACATGGGGGGACTGTGTGTGAAATTGGATAACCCTTTTAATACCCCTGCACAGACGCTTGATTCACCGCCGGCCTAAATCTATGTTAGGTCCCTTGCTGGCGTAGATTTTGATAATTTTCTATGTCTAAAAATGCTGTAGAAAATAATGATTGAGACATTCCTGCCAGCCCGTCTGTTTCCCTGCCCACACCATGCCTCCTTTGTTAGACCTGGCGTATGTGGGATGGATGGGGAAGAAGTCGCAGATTCGTCCACAAACCCCCTTTGCAACCGAATCTGTGACAGATATACACCAAACATTGTCATATATCTATTGATAAAAGACGCCATAAGTCCTTTTATACCAACCATCCTACACATGACTAGGGATAGCTAACAAGAAAAAGAAAACGACCCTTGAATATTCCCCATTAAAAACACTTTGATTAGTATCAATTAAAAAAAAATACAGAGTAACACCGAAATCAAATACCCAATTAATAGGGTAATAAAAGAATCAATATGGAACTGTGATACAGTTTTACCAATAACATAACATCCATATGAATTATCACTTTAAATGTATGTAGAAGTCTATGATTCATTATTCATAGACAGCTACACACATTTAAAGTAACTGTTAATATGTATGTTATTGCTATAACTATGTCACAGTTCTATATTGATTGATATATTACCCAAATAATTGGATCAATTGGTATTACATTGATATTGGATTCCAGCGTTAATCATATTTAGTAATATTATTATTTTTAATAGATGTTAAAAGTATGGAAATTTGGAAAACCCTTCAAGAGAAAATGTTACTTGATACAGTAAAGTTTAATTAGTAAACCATTGTACACACACACAATTGTAAACCAGACATACTAATAAGGCGTAATGTTTGCTGTGCCAGAAAAGTGAAGTGATAATGTCCTGTTTTGTTGGTGGAATAGACATTTGTGCCAAATTAATGACTTGTCATTAAATTAATGACTTGTGTCATTTATAGGGTGGTTTGTGCCATACCCAGCATTTACTAAGGGGCGGACAGATGTTTTGTGGATGAAGCCACATTTTCAGCCAAATGTATCATTGTGAGTTTTCTGCAAAAAGTCACAAAAAAGTTGCAAGCATACTCCAGTCCACTGGTGGTATACATACGACTGTAATATATATAACTAGACTTTGAATTGATAAATCCACTGATGTTTTGTGTGACAAAGAAATCAGACATGCAACATTTTGTAAATTTGTTGCATGCCATGCCAGCCAGAGTACCTTAAGCTCTGCTGGCCAGGGAGGCAGAAGCATAGAAGCCTCAGAAGCTAGGAGATTAGTTCCTCGGCCGAAACTAAGTCAGACTAAAGAGACAAGTGCAGCATAAACAAGAAGCAAAGATACTAACTTATCAGTACAGCAGAGAAAAATCAGAATTGAGTTTGCCTGCCAGTTTATGATAAAGCTTGCTGGAACCAAGATAAAGTCTGAAAACTGCTTGAAGAAACGTTTATTCAAGTAAAGCTGCCATTGAACTTCATCTCAAGGTCTAGACTCAAGTTATTTATCCTTCGTCCTGCCATTTTTTCCCCCTATTTATTGCTTTGGAGCCAAAGCCTGCGGTCCAGCGGTATCCAGGTAGGAGCACCGTGACACATAAAGAGACATTTAGACCACACTATACCACTCGGCATTCCTACTACACCCGGGACGCGAAAGAGGGCCCTGGGGGGGGGGGGGGCGGCACATGTAGCACAATGACTGGAGTCAATGGCCGAATTCGCCAATGTTAGTGCACATTGTTGTGAATGGTGCCAACATTTTGTGCAGTTTGGCACATTTCAGGTTCATCTAGTTTTAGAGAAAAGTGAGAAAGATTAGCTAGGACTGGAAAAGGAAGAGAATGTGGAGGAATTGATTATGGAGGGGTACATAGAGTTTTCATAGGTATACAGAGATCCCTCGGGAAGAGGGTCAGATGTAGGGGAATGGTAGTGGCACATATAGGAGTTGAAGTGGTTCATGGTCGCTGTCCTCACTCCAACAATCCATGCCATGCAGTGGCTGGAGGATGCACCTTTTCTTCCCTTGGGGCACACAGTGGCACAGAGGCACCTGTTTGGTGGTAGGAGGGATACCCTTGATTTTAGGTAGGATGCAAGTCAGGAGGGAAGATGTAGTGGCCTGCAGACGATGGTGGAGTGAATGACCAGGCCAGTTTTTTTTAAAATAAATAAAGCACCTCTTGGGCAGCATGGTGGCTCAGTGGTTGGCACTGGTGTCTTGCAGAGCTGGGGTCCTAGGTTTGAATCCGACCAAGGACAACATCTGCATGGAGTTTGTATGTTCTCCCCATGGTTGTGTTGGTTTCCTCCCACACTACAAAGACATACTGAGATTTGAGCCCATTGGAGACAGTTTGATGCTAATGTCTGTAAAGAGCTGATGAATGTAGTAGTGCTATATAAGTGCATAAAATAAATAAATCTCTTTACTGAACTGATGATGGGAGTAGTTTCAAATTTCCCAAATAACCACAGGCATGAAAATCCTTTTTCATTCACTCTTTCTGATGTTCCCAGTTCCAGGGTGTAGATTTTAGATCCGGAGGGCCAGTCCATCTCAAAGGTTGGTGGGTGCCCAAAACAGGGTTACTGCAAAAGGTAAATACGTAGTTGTAATATTGTATTGTAAAGTAAAATATTCTGATTTACTATATACAGTATATATAGTAGATATCCTGCATCTGATCACTGTAATCTAGGAGGAGCAGACTCTGGTGCATTATTTGTGTCTAGTCAGGATACCTTCACATGTTGCCTATTGCACATGGATTCTTGTACAAAAAAAAAATGCTCTGTAGTACAGAACCAGCAAAGTCTATGAGATTAGACAAATCTTTTGCACACTTTACTTTTTTCTTCCATGTGGAAATTGACCTGTCATGCGGATTTAGAAATCTACAGTTTGCCAATTGTTTGTGTGATTCCGCATTTTATGGCTTGACATAAATAGAAAATCCATAAGAAAACCCACATTAAAAATGCACCAAAACTGCAATGAATAGTACTGATTTATGTGCATTTTATGTTCAATTTTCCATATTACTTGTGGATTTTCTGCACGCCACGCGCAGGCACCCTAATATAGGAGGGACAGACTCTGGTGTATTGTCTGTGTCATTTCACTATAATACAGAAGGAGTAGACTGGTGTATTGTCTGTATCTTGCATATGGGGGATTTGTGAGGCATATCTGTCAGCCTAGGGAACATTTGATCATCAGCAGTCTGAATTCTATGGATATCAATGGAGGGGGTGGCAATACTAAAGTGCCTAGGGCAGCATGAACGTTAAATATGGCCTTGTGTAAGTACATTGAAATATATAATGATCAGGCTGAGAGACATCTTTACAAACTCTGTGTACCATTGAAAATGGTGAAATCTGCAGCTAGAACCGCAGGCATAATTGACATGCTGTTTAATTTGAAATCCACAAAGCAGGTCAATTTCCACTTAAAAAATCTGAAAGTATACATGAGATGAGTGTAATCCTGTACACTTTGCTGGAACTGTAATACACTGCAGTTTTTCTCTTAGGTGGCCTAAGGGTGCCTGAACACAGCACAGATTTTTGTGCAGAAAAATTGAACCACACATAAATCTGCGCTATTTATGGCGATTTTGGTGCTTTTTTTGTGTAGTTTTTATACATTATTTGTTGCCTATTTACTGCACTGAATTACATTAATGTAAACCAATTCTGTAGTTAAAGGGTTGTCTGCTTTTTTAATATGGATAATCTATCCTCAGGATAGGTCATCAATATCTGATCAGCAGGGGTTCGACTCCTGGCACCCACGTCAAAGAAAGTAGTGTTTGTACGAGCAGTGCATTCTTTTCATTGTTTACCTGCTCGCCGTCTCAACGGCAGCCATGAGCAGGTGTAATTACAACTCCACCGTCCCATTAACTTCAACGGGATGGCTTCTTCCTGTTCAAGTGGGTAACTGGCTCAGTGATAGAAAACAGAGGGTGCTTATTAATGGTACATACTCAGATCACCGTCACTAGTGGGGTACCACAGGGGTCATTATTGGGCCCTATTCTCTTCAATATATTTAGTAATGATCTTGTACAAGGCTTGTACAGTAAAATATCAATTTTTGTAGATGACAATAAACTGTGTAAAGTAATTAAAACAGAAGAGGACAGTATACTGCTACAGATGGATCTGGATAGACTGGAGGCTTGGGCAGAGAAGTGGCAGATGAGGTTTAACACTGACAAATGTAAGGTTTTGCACATAGGAAGGAATAATGCAAGTCACCAGTACATACTAAATGGTAAAACACTGGGTAACACTGACATAGAAAAGGACCTAGGAATTTTAGTGAACAGCAAACTAAGCTGTAGAAACCAGTGTCAGACAGCTGCTGCCAAGGCCAATAAGATAATGGGTTGCATCAAAAGGGGCATAGATGCCCGTGATGAGAACATAGTCCTGCCACTCTACAAATCACTAGTCAGACCACACATGGAGTATTGTGTACAGTTCTGGGCTCCTGTGAACAAGGCAGACATAGCAGAGCTGGAGAGGGTCCCGAGGAGGGCAACTAAAGTAATAACTGGAATGGGTGGACTACAGTACCCAGAAAGATTATCAAAATTGGGGTTATTCACTTTAGAAAAAAGATGACTGAGGGGAGATCTAATAACTATGTATAAATATATCAGGGGTACAGAGATCTCTCCCATGAACTATTTATCCCGAGGACTGTGACTGTGACGAGGGGACATCCTCTGCATCCGGAGGAAAGAAGGTTTGTACCAAACATAAAAGAGGATTCTTTATGGTAAGAGCAATGAGACTATGGAACTCTCTGCCTGAGGAGGTGGTGATGGTGAATTCACAAAAAGAGTTCAAGAGGTATTTCTGGAGTGTAATAATATTACAGGTTATAGTTACTAGAGATGAGTCGTTGATCCAGGGAGTAATTCTGCCTGATTGGAGTCGGGAAAAAATTATTTTCCCCTAAAGTGGGGAAAATTGGCTTCTACCTCACAGGAGTTTTTTGCCTTCTTCTGCAGGATAACAGGCAGAACTGGATGGACAAATGTCTTTTTTTGGCCTTATAAACTATGTTACTATTTTACTATGTTACTAAGTGAGTGGGAAGGAACAATCCCATTGAAGTGAATGGGACAGTGGAGTTGTAATTACACCTGCTCATGGCTGCAGTTGAGATGGCGAGCAGGTAAACAGAGCAGAGAAGGCAGTGCTGGCACAAATGGGACTTTCTCTTCAAACAGCTGATTGGCAGAGGTGCTGGGAGTTAGACCCCTGTTGATCTGATATTGCTGACCTACATGCTCAGGATAGGTTATCAATATTAAAAAAAGCGGACAACCCCTTTAATGTACGAATTTGTTGTATGTGATTTGCCTTTGCCGCAAGGAAACCCAGCAATAAATGCAGATATGTTTTTTGTAAAACTGCATGCGTATTTTAATACCTTTTTTTGGTGCACCTAAAACGTTGCACAGCCTCAATGTGCATCAGCACCATTAATGACAAAGACAATCAATTACTTTTTAAAGGGCATTTGCGCAACTGGTGCCTTTACACCGCATCTGTCACTTTCCGAATAGGTTGTGGTATGGTAGGGTAAGTTTGGAGGAGATTACAAATAAATTCAGACAGTGAAGATACCCTGACACACTCCTATTAACACAGAGACAAAAAGAAGGCAAATACACAAAAATCCACCCCAAAAATGTGCATTCCTTTGTTGTTACTTATCATCCATGGATGAACAAATTTACGTAGGTCAGTGATTAATAGCCACTGGAATATCATTGCCAAAGCATACCCCAAAATGAAGGGTTTCAAAGTCCACTTATGATTTGTTATAAAAGATCCCAAAATATTAGGGACAACATGGTCAGGGCAGATATTGAAGGTAAGAAAAAAAAATTCAAACAAGCAGAACTTTCCCTGTCTTCAGTGCATACACTTTTCGAGTGTAATTAAGGAGGAATATTTCACCCATTCTCAAGCAGGTGAGTCATTCCCCATATGTGGTTTCTATAGATGCAATAGCAACTTTGAGGTCTTTGTCCTAAAATGCCCTTGTGGGTTGCTATATGTTGAGGAAACCTCCAAGCGTACAAAGGACAGATTCAGCAAACATGTCTACAATCCATAACAAACATCTACTCCTCCCCATTCTATATAATTTCGATCACTGCAGATGTAATATAGCGCAATTGCGCTTTCAAATTATAGAGCAGGTTCACCAACCAAGGAGGGATGGTGATCATATGAAACTATTCAAAAAAGAGGAGCCTGTTGGATACATAGGCTCCAGACACTGGAACCAAAAGGGTTAAATCATGACAGCAAACTCAGTACCTTTTTGTAAAAGGTAATTCTTGATTGTTGCTATTCCTGAAAATATCTATTTACCCCACAGAGACCATGAATGCTACAAAGATGTTACATTGTGGATCTAATATGGACATGCACTGGGACCTTTAAATCCTGGTGTCGTTACTGTTTTGCTTTGTTTATTTTGTTTTTATGGCAACCTGACTACATAATGATGCAGCGGGCGGGTTAGTTAAAATACTTTCCGTTAATGTAGGTGTGCACCTTGTCATAAATTAAGGGCATCATCAGGCGGCGTAGGATAATATCAAGACTGCCATAGAAAATGCTAGTCTTGATAAATGACCCCTTATGTACCCAAAAATGCTCCCAGTGAAAACTACACTTAGTCCTGCACAATCAAGCCTTCATACAACCCTCAGTTGTGAGAAAAGTACCTTTTTTTTATAGTATCAGTAAAAAAAAAAACCCAGTACATTTCAACAAGATGCAAAAATGTGGCGGGAGCAGAGACTAGTTAAAGGGAACCTGTCATCTCCGAAACACCCACCTGAACTAGAGTAAGCGGTGTATAGTGTAAGTGATGCTGAATCTGAATATGTAATTTTTATCTTCGTACTCACTTGCATTCTGACGCTGTGCTCTGACAAACCAGCAGTAAAATGCACTCAGTGGACTCCAGTGCTCACTCACATAATGGAGAGGACTCAAATAAGAGTCCAGTGAGTGCATTTTACTGCAGGTTTGTGGGAGCACAACGTCGGAATGGAAGTGAGTATGAAGATAAAACTTACATATTTGGATTCAGCATCACTTACACTATACAACACTTACTCTAGTTCAGGGGGTGTTTCGGAGATGACAGGTTCCCTTTAAAGAGAATGTGTCATCAAAAGATCGCCGATTGTTTGAATCAACTTTTTATGTTAAACATATTAAAAAATTTATTTTTAATTTGATATGTCACTATTAGAGTTGAGCGAACGTGCTCGTTACGTGCACGTTCGCTCAACTCTAGTCACTATACTTTAAAAAATCCTAAAATCCTGCAGTATTTTTTGCACTGGCCACTAAATCTAATAATAGGCCTTAGAATTAGAATGACATATCACTTTTATATATAAAAGATAACAGGATACAACATTTACAAATGGTGACATCACAGCTTAGTGTATCTTTTTCCTCCTGACCTCCGCACAGGTCACAGAACATATCTAGAAAACTCTCCCATAGGAGCCAATGAGGTCCCCACTGATCACTGCCATGTGCCAAAACAACAATTTACAATGTGGGGTGCTTTTAGAAAAAATGAAAAATTGGGAGCTTATGAAACATTTTATTGGCAGTAATGAAAATTTTCATTTTCACAGCTAACTGTTTTTTCTAAATTCTATTTAATGATTATTAAAGGGAGTCTGTCACCTCCTATGCCCCTATAAAGCGCTTACATACTCAAATAGCACACCTAATCATAAATCTACTGGTACCTTTGTCTTTTTCTTCAGACTTTTATTAGCTGCAAAAACGCTTTTTAATCCATATGTAAATGAGTACTTGGAAGTGCCCGGAGGCGGCGTTCACGGCCGTGGAGCCCGGGCTCCTGTGCTTTTTTTTCTGCTATCCCCGCCCCAGCAACTGCCTCCGCCCGCCCTCCTCTTCACTCAAGTCCTCCTTCTTTCCTGGTAAGATCCCGTGCCTGTCCAGTCTCGCGCCGGGCCGGCGCATGCGCAGTAGCTACAGTGATGCCGTGCCCACAATGGGCATCGCTGTGCGCATGCCCCGACGTGGCGCAAGACTGGACAGGCACGGGATCTCACCAGGAAAGAGGGAGGACTCGAGTGAAGAGGAGGGCGGGCGGAGGCAGTGACTGGGGCGGGGATAGCAGAAAAAAAAGCACAGGAGCCCGGGCTCCACGGCCGTGAATGCCGCCTCTGGGCACTTCCAAGTGCTCATTTACATATGGATTAAAAAGCGTTTTTGCAGCTTATAAAAGTCTGAAGAAAAAGACAAAGGTACCAGTAGATTTATGATTAGGTGTGCTATTTAAGTATGTAAGCCTTTTTTTAGGGGCATAGGAGGTGACAGACTCCCTTTAAGTCGAAGGGGTGTGTACATCCCTTGATGGGTGTAGTTTCCAAAATCTGTTCACCTTTTTGGGATTTCTACTGTTTGGGTACATTAGTGTGTCTTCAAATGTGACATGATGCCCAAAAACCATTCCAGCAAAATCTGTCTTTGAAAAAACATATACTGTGCTCCATTCCTTCTGAGCCCTGCCATGTGCCAATATAGCAGTTTCCGAACACATATGGGTTATTTCTGTAAACTGCAGAATCAGGCTAATAAATATTAAGGTTTGTTTTGCTGTTAACCCTTGCTGTTTACAGGAAAAATGGATTGAAATGTAAGGGTGCATTCACATCACTGATTAGCTTTCCGTTCTTTTGATCCATCAGAAGAGGAAAGAGAGGAAAAAAAACAGGATCCAGTAAAAGAAAGTATCCTGTTGCATCAGTTGTCATCAGTTGGAGCCCTTTCCGTCTGAGATCCATTTTTTTTTTAACGGAAACAAAAGTACTGCATGCAGGACTTTTTTCCCGTCTAAAAACGGATCTCAGATGGAAGATCAGAAGATGGCAGATCAGAAGAATAGAAAGCTAAACAGTGATGTGAATGCACCCTAAAATATGCAAAAAAAGTGAAATTTTCCTTGTGAAACGTAAAGGGTTAACAAAGTTTTTAAAATCAGTTTTGAATAATTTGTGCAGTGTAGTTTCTAAAATGGGGTAATTTATAGGTGGTTTTTACTGCGCAAATCTCACAAAGTGACTTCAAAACTGAACTGGTCCTTAAAAAAGTAGATTTTGAAAATTTTCTTAAAATTTTTTAAATTGCTTCTAAAATTCTAAGCCTGCTAACAAAATTATGCAAACATAAAGTAGACATATGATGAATGCTAATTAATAACTATTTTATGAGGTATCACTATCTGTCTTAGGCCTCTTTCACACGAACGTTGTGTTTTGCGGTCCGCAAATTGCGGATCCGCAAAAAAAACGGATGTCGTCTGTATGGCATCCGTTTTTTTTGCGGATCCATTGTAACAATGCCTATCCTTGTCCGTTTTGCGGACAAGAATAGGACATGTTCTATTTTTTTTGCGGGGCTACGGAACGGGCATACGGATGCGGACAGTACACAGTATGCTCTCAGTATTTTTTGCGGACCCATAGAAATGAATGGGTCCGCATTTTTCACATGAAAAATGCGGACCCATTCATTTCTATGGGTCCGCAAAAACAACGTTCGTGTGAAAGAGGCCTTAAAAGCAGAGAAATTCAAATTCAAAAATATCAAATTTTTCAAAATTTTCCGTAAATGTTCGATATTTTTATAAATAAAGGTAAAACATATTGACTCAAAACTGAACTGGTCCTTAAAAAAGTGTTTTTTTTTTTAAATTTTCTTAAAAATGTTATAAATTGCCTCTCAAATTCTAAGCCTTCTAACAAAATTATGCCAACATAAAGTAGACACATGGGGAATGTTAATAACTATTTTATGAGAAATTTAAATTTAGAAAACAGTATATATTTTTCTAAATTATCTGTAAATTTTGGATGTTTTTATAAATAAAGGTAAAACATATCGACCCAAATTTACCTCCATATAAAATACATTTTGTCACGAGAAAAAAAATCTCAGAATTGCTTGGATATGTAAAAGCATCCCAAAGTTATTACCACATAAACTGACACGTCAGATTTGCAAAAATATGCTCTGTTAGGAAGATGAAAAATGGCTGTGTCCTGAAGGAGTTAAGAGA
The DNA here is from genome assembly GCA_900303285.1 of Rhinella marina. Classification (NCBI taxonomy): domain Eukaryota; kingdom Metazoa; phylum Chordata; class Amphibia; order Anura; family Bufonidae; genus Rhinella; species Rhinella marina. The sequence continues at coordinate 5,432 of ONZH01001332.1, read as the reverse complement.
CTGTGAAGTAAATATCACCTTAGCCAATTATTAATCTATTATGAAACACTCCATGGGACAAATCAGTCTTATTACCAAAGGGTATTGTGCAGAATCCTTTATAAGGGGATCTTCTTTAATGAATGTCATTTACGCTACATGAAATATATATTGCATATGAAATGGTGTAAGCTGTATTCTGCTGTTTATGTTGTATAGTAAGTTTAGACAATTCTATGTGAACGGTAACTTAATTGTGTTGTTTTGCCCTTGGGAGACTTATTTCATTCTGTGATGTATTATGTTTTACATTTGAGCACACAGCCAAGCAAGAGATTTACATCATCAGCATAACTATTACTATACGAAATTATACTTTATTTTTCTATTTCATTTTAATAGCAGGGCTTCTCAGTTTCACATTTAGATGTCTTTTATGTTATGTAGCGACATCGGGGAAGATTTATCTAGCTTAGTTGCCCATAGCAACCAATCAGATTCGACCTTTCATTTTTCCACAGCTCCTTTGAAAAATGAATCTGATTGGTTGCTATAGGCAACAAAGCCCGTTCTACTTTACACCAGTTTGATAAATCTCCCTCACCATGTTTGTTTTCATTATTAGATTATGTGTTGGTTTGATCTGACCAAGGCTGTACATATCATAGAGGTTGTCCTTGTATCTGCTTGGTGCTAGGGTAAGCTATCCAGCTTGCTTTTGCTCTTCATCTGTGGACTATATAAGCCAGAGCAGGGCTCCATGTTGGCTGTCCACAATCACAGCAATTTTATTAAACTAAACAGTGAGGGCCCAGTGATGATTGATAATCATGCTCCTATTTTAACTCCTTACATAACGTTGTCAATATTTTGTAAGCCATCAAGTGACTGCTGCTTCAAGTCTCCTAGTGGGACAAAAAAAAGTAGAATAAGGTAAATAAAGCTACATAAAAAGTCCCACCCCCCAAAATAATAAATACGGTTCTTTTCCTTGTTTGTTTAAACTTATTTTTAAAAATAGTTACATCATAAAAAAAACACAGTTGGTAACAATGCTATCACAATGACTCATGGAGGGGTATGTCAGGATTTTAATATTAACGACCTATACTCAGGATTGGCTATCAATATCTGATCAGCTGGGGTCAGACAATCAGCTGATCCAAAGTAGCATGGGCACTACACATCTCCATCCTTTATGTAGTGGCCAGAGCTGGTTACTGCACTGTTGCAGTAACACGCTCCATCCTGTGTAGTTCTAGTTGGGAATAGCTGATTGACAAAGTTAAAAAGGAATAAAAAAAATTATAGTGGGTTCACTTTTGTCATTCCTCTCTAAAAAAATTACAGTAATTTGTCAATAAATTGAAAGTACCCAAAAGGGTAGCCATATTAACTAAAAACATGTAGAGCAAAAAAAAAAGCCCTCATATGAAGATGCTGATGGAAAGTGAAACATAAAAAAGTTATGGCTCTACAGAAAATTGGCTAGTCCTTAAGTGGTTAAAGAAACACACATCAAATCATATATCTTTAATACAATATAATACAAAATTATATAAATAGTATGCCCTAACCTGCTAATGCCACACAACACATAGTAACATACAGTAGTAACATAGTTTATAAGGTCGAAAAAAGACATCTGTCCATCCAGTTTGGCCTGTTATCCTGCAAGTTGATCCAGAGGAAGGCAAAAAACCCCTGTGAGGTAGAAGCCAATTTTCCCCACTTTAGGGGAAAAAATTATTTCCCGACTCCAATCAGAATTGCTCCCTTGATCAACGAACCATCTCTAGTAACTATAGCCTGTAATATTTTTACCCTCCAGAAATACATCCAGGCCCCTCTTGAACTCTTTTAGTGAACTTACCATTACCACCTCCTCAGGCAAAGAGTTCCATAGTCTCACTGCTCTTACCGTAAAGAATCCTCTTCTATGTTTGTGTGCAAACCTTCTTTCCTCCAGACGCAGAGGATGTCCCCTCGGCACAGTCACAGTCCTGGGGATAAATAGTTCATGGGAGAGATCTCTGTACTGACCCCTGATATATTTATACATAGTTATTAGATCTCCCCTCAGTCGTCTTTTTTCTAAAGTAAATAACCCTAATTTTGATAATCTTTCTGGGTACTGTAGTCCACCCATTCCAGTTATCACTTTAGCTGCCCTCCTCTGAACCCTCTCCAGCTCTGCTATTTCTGCCTTGTTCACATGAGCCCAGAACTGTACACAGTACTCCATGTGTGGTCTGACTAGTGATTTGTAAAGTGGCAGGACTATGTTCTCATCACGGGCATCTACAGTATGCCTCTTTTGATGCAACCCATTATCAACAGCTGTCTGACACTGGTTTCTGCAGCTTAGTTTGCTGTTTACTAAAATTCCTAGGTCCTTTTCCATGTCAGTGTTACCCAGTGTTTTACCATTTAGTATGTACTGGTGACTTGCATTATTCCTGCCCAAATGCATAACCTTACACTTGTCCATAAATATGTACTGTGGCTTCCTACTCTACATCCGACGTCTGTGTTGGATATAGTCATGTTCACGTGGAATTTAGGATGTCAGTAATGATTGGTATGAACAGTACTTAACGGAATATTCTGAGCAGGTGCGGTCTGCTATGCATAGTAAAGGGCTTGATTAGATGACATATTAAATTCTCTTTTTTCTGGTCTTTGAGTTCATCAGTGATCCACCAGCCATTTAGAGCCTGCCCTGGACATAACACAGTGGATCAACTTTATATAAATATTCCTTTCACTGTGAAACATTATAATCATTAAAAAGAGGAGATCAGACAATGGGCCCTTGAATAAGATGGGCCTCTAGTCCCCCATCCCCTGCACAAGTGGAACATGATACAGTAGATTGACTGCACTACATATAGATAGGCTGGTTGTGGTGCTATAAGCTGTCTATGTTCATATAAAACTGGGTAGATTATTTAACAAAGTACTCCATTTATTGTTGTACGTAGATGCATGAGGTGGCTGAGATGACAGTGATTCACTTGATGTTCCTGCAGGAACCTCCATAATAAATAATTCTGTAGTGTCTTGATTCTGCCTGTCGCTGTGTAAGCAGACAATATTTGCCTGTAGCTGTACAGTGGGCCCCCAGAATGAATTTTACTTGTGGGCCCGAGGCACCTCAGTCCGACAATGGAGGATAAGTCTTCACAGAAATGCACCTGGCTGAATACATTTGCCGATGCATCATCACTGACTCCTGTGTTGCTTTTCATTCTCTTACAGCCTATAACATTTGGCTGCTATCAGTGCCGTTAGTTTTGGCGCCAGATAGCAGTGAGCTGTCAGGTAGCTAGTCTTCAGCTCTCAGTGTCGTGTAAGCAGACAATATTTGCATGTAACTGCACAGTGGGTTGCAGAATTAATTTTATTGGTGTGTCCTAGGCACCTCAGTCCGACACTGGAAGAGATTTCTTCACAGAAATGCAACTGGCTGAATACATTTGCCAATGCATCATCACTGACTCCTGTGTTGTTTTTCATTCTCTTACAGTCAGGAACACCCAACTGACAGTTTACTGCTATGGTGGAAATAGCAGCTATGGGGTGGGGCAAGGAGGCTAGAAGAAAGGTAAAAAAAAGTAGTGATGATGTGGCTTCAAAGATAAGTAGCCTGATGCACTTCTGTGAGGGTGAGTAGGTCTTTGGAGAAGTGTATCTCCTATCCAAATAGTTATCTGGTTAAGCATGCTTTCTTCATCCAATTTCTTTCTGTTTATGTCATGTTACTAATTTTGCAGAGCTGCACATTTTCATACACAGCAACGGAGCTGTGATAATGTAAGTGTCCCCACAGATTTTGTATTGTTGGGCATACTGAATAATCCATCCAGGCATTGTTTTTTATTTGCAGTATTTTGCGTCATCTACATTATGACAATTATTGTTAATCTCACAGTCATCACTTTGATTTGGCAAGACTCTCATCTCCATAAACCCATGTATTTTTTCTTGGCAAATCTGGCTTTTATTGAAATCCTCTACACTACAGCCATCACTCCCAATAGCCTAAAAAGTTTTCTTCAGTGCGACAGAACTATTTCGTTTAATGGTTGCTTCACTCAGATGTATTTCTTTGTTGCTCTAGGTGGTTCAGAGTGCATGCTTCTGTCTGTTATGGCTTATGACCGATACATTGCTATATGCTATCCTTTGCTGTATCCAATAAAAATGAACCCATCTCACTGTGTCCATCTTGTATTGCTCTCCTGGAGCATAGGATTTCTCAATTCTCTCCTTCAAACTGTATATTTGGCCTCATTGCCATATTGTAATGATCACAAAGTAAGTAACTTCTTCTGTGACATCCCAGTACTTTTGAAATTGTCTTGTGAGCACAATAATTACCATGATATTTTCATAAATCTAATTGGACAATGCATTGTGGTGGGTGACCTGACCTTAATCATAACCTCATACATTGCTATCATCAGAACGGTGCTAAGGACTCCCAGAAAAAACAGAAATTATAAAATGTTTTCTACATGTGGATCCCACCTCACTGTGGTAACTCTCTTCTTTGGTACATTGCTAATTCCATTCCTTCATCCAAGTTCGCCTTCTTCTGGACAAGACAAAGCGCTTGCTGTTATATATGGAGTACTCACACCACTAATAAATCCATTTATTTACAGCATTAGAAATGCAGACTTACAGAAGGCAATTGAAAATCTCATAAATAATAGGAATAAATATAATTAAGGCTGGTGTCACACACTAGCGTTTTTGAGGGATCTTGCTGTTTTGGGTGCCTTTTTTGTTACTTTTGAGGGGTCAAAGCCATTTATTTTAAAACCACAGCTTTCTCTGCGTCTTGTGCTTTTTTTTTACTCATTGCCTGGTAATGGCAACAGCATGAGGAGTCAACACAATCTGTGGGATTTGTTTCTTGTCACTATAATATGGGAGGAGCAGACTCTGGTGTTTTGATTGCATCTGGTCTCCATAATACAGGAGAAACAGAGAATTTGTGTACAGCGAATAAAAGTCAATCTGAATTTCAGGATAAATTTGATTTGCCACAAAGCCAAATTTCTTCGTGCTTTGTGGTAGCAAATCGATTTAAACTGAAATAGTGTAAGAAAACAAAAAATGTGATACCTGATCCATTTGCTCACGACGGGCCGGCATCCACCATCTAAACTGAAATAGTGTAAAAACAGAAAGAATATAATATGTCATGATATGTCGTGATGATGTCATCTTGGGCCGTGTGAGATTTCGTGCCTGACCTTCAAGCAAGATGACAGTGTCTGGACCGTCGCAAGAAAATGGATCCGCAAGAAAATCCACATTAAATATGCACCAAAACCGTGATAAATAGTGCAGATTTATGTGCATTTTTTGTTTAGTTTTGCATATTTCTTGTGCATTTTCTGTACACAAATCCACGCAGCTTGCAAGTACCCTAGGATCAG
>ONZH01001331.1:0-23742 GCA_900303285.1 Rhinella marina | reverse complement strand
CATGAGGGGTCTGGAGAGTCTTGTCTGTGAGAGTCTGTGGGACTGGGGGTCTGAAGAGTCTAATGGGGGACTGGGGTTCATGAAGAAGTCTAATGTGGGTGACTGGGGGTCTGAAAGAGTCTAATGGGGGGACTGGGGGTCTGAGAGTCTAATGGGGGACTGGGGTCTAAAATCTAATTGGGGGACTGGGGTCTGAAGGTCTGAATGGGGGGTCTGAGAGATCTAATGGGGACTGGGGGTCTGAAGATATAATGGGGGACTGGGGGGATGGGGGACTGGGGTCCTATGAAGAGTCTAATGGGGGGACCTGGGGGTCTGAAGAGTCTTAATGGGGACTGGGGTGTTCTCGAAGAGTCCTTAATGGGGGACTGGGGGTCTGAGAGTCTAATGGGAGGACTGGGGGTCTGAAAGAGTCTAATGGGGGGACTGGGGGTCTGAAAGAGTCTAATGGGGACTGGGGTCCGTGAAAGAGTCTAATGGGGGGACTGGGGTCTGAAGAGTCTAATGGGGGGACTGGGGGTCTGAAGAGAATGATAATGGGGGACTGGGGGTCTGAGAGTCTAATGGGGACGGGAGTCTGAAGAGTCTAATGGGGGACTGGGGCGTCTGAAGAGTCTAATGGGGGGACTGGGGGTCTGAAGAGTCTAATGGGGGACTGGGGGTCTAAAGAGTCTAATGGAGGGACTGGGGGTCTGAAGAATCTAATGGGGGGACTGGGGGTCTGAAGAGTCTAATGGGGGGACTGGGGGTCTGAAGAAACTAATGGGGGACTGGGGGTCTGGTCTGACATGGGGGGTCTGTAGAGGTCTGGTCTGACATGAGGGGGTCTGGAGAGGTCTGGTCTGACATGGGGGGGTCTGGAGAGGGTCTGGTCTGACATGGGGGGTCTGGAGAGGTCTGGTCTGACATGGGGCGTCTGGAGAGGTCTGGTCTGAGGTCAGATATGGGGGTCTGGAGGTCTAATGGGGGTCTGATATTGCGGCAGGGTCTGATCTGAGGTCTTATATGGGGTCTGACATACAGGTCTGGTTTGAGATGGGGAAGTCTCATTTAGGGTTTTATATGGGGGTCTGATCTGAAAGGAAGGGGGTATTTTTTGTACTGGCACACAATATAAAGGGGTGTTTTTGTACTGGCGCACTATTTGTGTGGTACCAGTATTTTCAGGGGGACTGTTTCTGCAGGATAGTATTGGGGGCACAGCGGACACAGTATTGGGGGTGGCAGGATGGGGTGTTAAGAAGGTGAGAGGATGATGGAAAAGTAAGAAAGTAAGATGTCTGTTAAACTCTGCAAAGACGAGGCGCGGCTGAAAGAAGTCACCGTGGCGGTCTGGTCTGAATGGAGAAGATGAGGAAAGATAATGTCTACATCAGAGGAGACATCACTGGATGTAAGAGGTACATATGTGGCACTGTGTTACTCTGTATGTTTTCTAAAGTATGTCTTTAAAGGCTTTTTTTTTTTGTACCAGTGCTGCCTTCTTTGCTCTGTTTACTGCTCATCACTGCAAATGCCACAGCGAGCAGGTGAGCAGAGTGGAGAAAGCAGCTGATCTGCGGGGGTGCTGGGGTACCCCGCCAATCTTATATTGATGACCTATCCTAGGTCATCCTAGGTAACATTAGGACTGGGGGGAAGGGGACAACAGAAAAGCTAGGTGCATCAGCGCTTAGTAGTGGTAGTGGTGGGGAGGGGGGGCCCCAAGCTGAACTCTTGCACCAGGGCCCATGAGACTTTAGCTACACCCCTGGTCATTGCTAAAGAAGCTGTCTGTTCACAGAGTGCTGTATCAAAGCATATTAATGGAAAGTTGAGTGGAAGGAAAAAGGGTGGTAGAAAAAGGTGCACAAGTAACAGAGAGAACCGCAGCCTTGATAGGATTGTTAAGAAAAGGCCTTTCCTAAATTTGGGGGAGATTCACAAGGAGTGGACTGCTGCTGGAGTCAGTGCTTCAAGAGCCACCACACACAGACGTATCCAGGACACATTATTTGCTAAATTTCAAGATATATATATATATATATATATATATATATATATATCTTGAAATTTAGCAAATAATCTGTATTAAAGAATATCCTACTTCTAAACAGCTCTGTATGTTTCCATGGTAACAGACTACAAGCAAGCCTGTCTGTAATCTGATCCTTAGGAAGAAGAAGAAGGGAGCAGATGGAAGGGAGTATGACAGCAGGATCCATCTATGATGGCTATGGTTGTAGTCTGTAACCATGTAAACACAATAGTTGAAGATTTTTAATCACAAATTTATTAGTTTTTTTTATGTCATATGCATTGGAACAATGAAAAAAAACAGCTTGAGAAGTCATACATACCTCTTGAAGGACTTGTCCATCTTTTGTCCAGCATTTTTTTTACCTGTTACCAACAGCTTGTAGAACCCATAAAAAAAAAATCCTATTGACTGATCTGAACATGCACCGTTCCGACCGCCAGGCTTCCGATCCTGACCTGTAAATTGGATGGAATCATGGGCCCTGTTGCAGCCAATGACTGGCCTCAGCGGTGACGTGTCCCCAAGCAACAAGTCACTGCCACGTCATGTGCTGATTGGAGACACGTCACCACTGAAACCAGCCATTGGCTTGCAATGGTGGCGCACTTGTCCCCGTCTGTCTGGATTTTACAGGTCAGGACTGGAATACTGGTGACCAGAGGCAGGAAGTGGTAATGTAAAATATACCCAAAAGCCTCACAACCTCTTTAAATCTTCGGAAAAGATATGACGCTAACACTAATCCTCATAACTCTGGTCATTTATGAATTCCAGTTCAGACTGGGACTGTTGGCTAAAATGTCAGGATACTGGTTACCAGTCTGTTTTTTTTTCCCATTGTAGAAGATACATTAGTGTCACAGATTAATCTGGATGAAGAGGGACACGACTTACATGAAATAAAAGGTAAATGATACAATGTAATTCGGGTGATTTATGAACTTTCTGAATGATCTTAAAGGAGTTATGGGGCAGAGTGAAAAAAAGCCAAGGTCAAGCAAGGACCGTCCTCTATATGGACCATATGCCGTAATAGGAAATATGGAAGGGAGCTGTCGGGATGAGACGTTTTATAGGTGTGCTCCATAAGTGCAGGAGAGACTTCAACCTTGTATTTCCTACCTTGCTGGGTTAATACATTGCTATCAATATCATTCAGCAATCCACAGCTATCTCTAGATCCCTATTGAGTTGATTCTCTTCCTCCAGGGTTGGAGACTAGATCCTTTAAAATGTGTGATGTAAATATCCTAACCTTCCATTCTTGAAAAGGGAAGCAAATCCAGTAATTCTTTTTGGCATTAATAGTTGCTGATAAGGTCTGTATAAGGTCCACATACACATGCACACTTGACTCGGCCAAGCATAAGTGTTTTCTAAATGGGGAGAGGGAAGTAAAGCTGGCCATACACATTACAAGTGTATTAGATGCTCATCTAATGTGTATTGTGACCTCCTGATTCTCCCCCAAGGGCTGATGTCGGGGGAGATAAGGATCAGGCAGATTGTATTCAACTGCCTGATCTTTTTGTTAGCGGGAAGATAAGCCACTGCCAACAGGTCTCTCCCCTCTCCCCTTCACAACATAGCTTGCCTGAGCATCTTTGGTCAAGCAAAAATTTGGTTGACATCCGTTTGATGTGTACGGCCAGTTTAAAGGGGTTCTCCGGATAGGTCATTAATACCAGATTGGTGGGGGTCTGACACCTGGCACCCCTCTGATCAGCAGTTTTTGGCAGAGGCTATACAGAGTACAGAGCTGGAGGCAGACCGCTCCATACACTGTGCAGTGGCCATGCCAGGGTACTGCAGCTCAGCTCCCATTTAAATGATGCTGGCACCAGACACTACACAGTGTATGGAGCCTTCTGCCTCCTGCTTTGTACACTGCCAGTCTCCGGTGCCACGGCTGCCTGAAACAGCTGATCGTGGGGGCTGCTGCTGAACCCCCAGTCCGGAGGATGGATAGGTCATCAATATGTGTAATCCAGAGAACCCCTTTAAGCCATTGTCAGACATCTCTAGTGGCATCTCCCATCACAACATAAGGATAAGGCATATCAAATTCAGCATGGCCAGCCCTTCTTTTCCTCAGCAGTATCTGTCTCAGGACAGTCTAGACACATTATAGTCGATGAGCCTCACTGAGATTGCTCACCGTTAATCTACTGTGAGTGGCCACTTTAAGATTTGGGGGGTACTATCTCTCCTTGGGGAGAGCGCCTTAATTGGCGTGAGGAGACAATCTGTGGCACTCCAGCTGTTGAGAAAGTACAATTCCCAGCATTCTCCATTTATTTCTAAGAGAGTTCTGAGAAGAGCAGAGCAAGTATGTTTGGAGTTGTAGTTCAGAACAACTGGAGTGCGGCAGGTTGCCCACCCCTGCTATAAGTCAATGTTTAACCCTTTAAATAGGCCTTGAGACATGACTCTGATATTAAATAAGCCAGCACCTCATCTGCAGACAGCTGTTTCGGGGGAGATTGCCCCTCATCAGAGCAGAGCAGAGAGTACTGGCTTATCTGGGTGAGAGGTCCTTTCTGCACACTTTAGCGCATGTAGTGTCCATCAAGTTCAACTTTGTTTGCATATCTTGATGTATCTCAGTTTAGGCAAAATGTGATATTTCATATTTCACTTCTATTCTCGAACCAATTTACATAGAAATCCATGAATGTCACAAGAAACATCTTCTGGAAATGACCAAAGAATTAGAGGAGCACAATGCTCCAGGAGTTGAGCAACCAAGACAAAGCGGTAATATTTATTCTTGCTACTTGGATCTCATTGTCGTCTCCTCTCAGCAGTTCAGGAAACGTTCTCAAGAGGAGATAACAGAAACTGGAGGGAGACTCGAGCATTATTTGGGAAGGACACATACCAATTTGGAACGTATCTCACCCAACAGGCTGTTCCGCTGGTGCCACCATTCTGATTGTATACCGCATGCAGTCATGGTGAGTGGCGTACCAGGAGTTGGGAAGACCACACTAATGCAAAAGTTTGTGTATGACTGGGCGACTAAGAGACATTATCAGAGATTTTCTTTTGTTTTCTTCTTTAAATTCCGGGAGCTAAATAGATATGGTGAGAAGAAGGTCAGCTTGGATGAGTTGATCACTGAACATTATCCTTATCTATGGACTCAACTTGATATCATCTTACAGGATCCGAAAAAACTGCTCTTCATCTTTGATGGTCTAGATGAAAGTAGACACAACATTGATTTTGGTTTACGAAATCTATGTTGTAACCCCAGAGAGCAGGTCAACCTGGGTGTAATTGTGGTTAGCTTGGTGAGACAAAGTCTTCTCGAAGGGTCTTCAATACTGCTAACCGGTCGGCCAACCCAACTGGCTTCTATTAACACTTGTGTTTTCCAAAGGATTTCTGAGATCATGGGATTCCTTCCCAAAGAAAGGGAGACGTACTTTGAAAATTTTTTCAAAAATGACGAATTGTCCGCCAGGGCTTTTCAATATGTAAGAGAGAACGACGCATTGTACACCTTCTGTCACATCCCATCGTATTGCTGGATCATCTGTAAAGTGTTATCCATGTGTTTCGAGGTCCCACCACAAAATCCCCAACAGATACCATCCCCACCACAAAAAAAACCCCAACAGATTCAATTCCTACCAAAAACAGCAACTCAGCTGTTTGTGTCATACGTTGCCAACATTCTCATCAATCATTGTACGGACAGTGAACGTCCCGTGGAGCTCATCAAATCCATTGGGAAGATGGCACAATATGGAATAGAAAATCACCTTTTTACCTTTGATCAGAAACAGTTGGAATCATTTGAAGTGGACATTAAATCAAAGTCATTATCCAGTTTTGTGATAGAAGATCACAGTAATGCTCAGTCTACGGCCTACTCCTTCCTCCATCTCACCATTCAAGAGTTCTTCTCGGCTTTAATTCACTACTTGGATCCGGAGATAGACATAAAGTCGACACTAGATCGAGCCAGATCATTTAAGGATGGTCCCGGTGAAATGTTTGTCCGATTTCTCTGCGGCCTGTCTGACGAAACTAATATTTCTCTTCTGTCCTTTTTATCTCTAAGTATTAATACTTCCACTTCCAAGCAGGTCACTAGCTGGCTCAGCCAGGAAATTGCCTCAAAATGGACAAAAGCAGATCCTCGTGAGAAAATGAATATGCTGACGTGTCTTTTTGAGTCCAGAGATAAAAGTCTTGTTCAGGATACGATAGGACCGCGCTCACGTGCTCTAGACTTTTCAGATTTCCACCTTACCCCTATGGATTGCACCGTCTTGGCTTTTATCCTTGAATCCTGTGAAGAAACTGATTACCTTAATCTAGACAGATGTTTCATTCACAGCGAAGGCTTGGAGAGACTAGCTGGAGTTCTACACACAGTTCGAGAACTCAGGTAGGAAGTCAAATTTTGATTCAATTAATGACATTTCTAAAATTACTTTGTGCTAAAATTTGATGAGCAGCTCTCAAGTTTTGGGTCCAATGAGCCGTAGACAAGTATTTGACAACAGTAAGAATGAGTGGAGGTCATTCTCATGAGCGCACGGGATTTACTCAGGTCATTCTCATGTTGTAGTCAGGAGCTGTGGGGGCAGTTTTATAAGAAACCCAAATGTACCACAGGTAATAAAGTTCTCTAGGTAGCAAGAAAGGATAGTCCACCGACACCGGAGAGCAGGTTCAAACTCTGCTAAATCAATGCTTAGATCTATTAACAGTCTCAAGGCACAGCACCTTGAAGTGGATGGATGGAGGGTCTTGTTTCTTATTTCCCACACAGCAGGCCACACAATGCTCAGTCTGTGCTCAGGTGGTCCTTGTCAGCACACTATGCCGATTCCTCTTCCCAACAGCCAACTGGGTTCCATGCCAATTTCTTCACACACCTTCTACTGCTGGCCTCACCCAATGACACCAACAATTTTGGCGGGAAAAGGGGTCTTAAGCTAACTTCTTGGTCTCCACCCAGATGATTCGCCCTCTCCAGTAAACAGCATGCTCCTCTACCTCCCCACTGATTACCTGGGCTGTAATAACCCCTACTGCACCATGCTTGTGCCCTTCTCCCCCCCTCACTGTTACATAACCAACCTATAGTAACAATACAAAGGAACATAACCCAACACAGCAGACAATCTCTTCGAGACCCTCATGCTATCATGCTGCTCAGCCAGGACAGGGCTTTCCCCAGTTCTCACACTCTGATTGCATTATTGCAATAACCAATTCAGACACCAACCACAAGAGAACCAAGACATTTCCAACTACTGGATGTGCATCCTCGAATATCATAGTACATGAATGTGAGCACAAAATATGGATCCTTTATCTTCTGGATTGGATGCTCCATTTACCTCATGCTGCATATTGCACATTGTGTTTGTAAGTGTATTTACTAGACTTTTTCGGTTTTCTATTGCTTTGGTTTAGGCTTTCGAATAACGACCTGAAAGACAGTGATATGCCTTTTATCAGCGAGGTCTTAACTCACAAAGCCTGCAGGGTACAAATACTAAGGTAAGAACCAAAATTCTCAGAAGTATTTATTGATCATTCCCTATTGCACAGATATCCCTCTGTCTATTGTCCTGTTTCCTGGAGGAGGCACGGAAGTATCATGGATCTACAGTAGATACATAACACACAACCTCTATGTTCTTTCCACAGCTTGAAGGATAATTCCTTAACGTCATGTACTGTATTGGCGTGTGCATTAAGTATGAACAAAAGTCTCGTAGAACTGGATCTCTCCAGGAACAGTTTGGCCGGTCCAGATTTCCCTGACTTGATGCAAGCTCTTTCATCTAAAACCTGCACCATAGCACGTTTGCTGTGAGTAGTCACATTAAGTCTTTATATATGGTGAGGTTGTTTCATCTTTTTAAATTAGAGGCATCTTAGTTTCCAGAAAAGAGGGAAGCCTTTAGAGCAGGGGTGCACAACCTGCAGCCCGGGGGCCACATGCAGCCCTCAATACCATTCTATGCGGCCCCCAACCATATGGTGACAGACATGTATGTCTATGTATTGTGGCTGCTCACATGTATCTTTCATGTATTCTCCCATTAGATGGGAATCTTGGAGGTGTAACTAGTCATTTATGATATATACAGTATGTTCAATATGTCATAAATACAATATTTCAGTTGGTAATACCCCTTTAAGTTTTATTTTCGGCCCTTGGGATTGGTTCAGTGTGACAACGTGGCCTCCAACCAGAAAAGGTTGTGCACCTCTGCTTTAGAGCAATGGTCTCCAGTTCTAGAGCCACATATGACTTACAATCCCTAACTTTGTAGCGCTGGTCATAATGCAACACCCACACAGATAAGTGACTGTCACCCCTGAATAAAGCCAATTTGGATGGTATAATACCAGTATGTCAAATTTCACAATTCCTGCAAATACTTTTAATATATAAAATTTCATAGCTCTTCTACTATTGTTTTTATGGCTCAGAACCACTGCTCAAGTATGTACTGTATGTGGCTCACAAGGTGCCAAAAGGTTGTAGACACTTACATAAATAGGTAGCCCTGGGTATCCAAGATGACGAAAGAGACCTTCCACAGTGTAGAAAAAGTAGAAATATCCTTGGTGATCTAGGGCATAAACAGGGTTAAAGAAAACATTCCAGTCTGTGGTAGTACAAGGGGTAACACGTCCGTCCCAGGTGGTGAGGTGGATAGTAAACTGGTTTGTCGGCTGTTTTGTGCAGCTGCCAGTATCGGGAACCACATGACAGAGACCTCCGTCCACTGTGTAGTTTCTGGTTCTGGAGCATGGCCACTACTAACATGTATGACTACAGATTCCCATCTTCAAAGTCCTAGGGTGGTGAAGGGTCAGTGCTTCTACTTAACAACTCAAAAACTTTACATGTTTCCCTCAGTCTTCAACAGATAAAACTGAAGGATGAATACTCTCCATTTCTGGTCTCACTGAGCGAAAACCCAAACCTCAACCATCTAGATCTGAGCTATAATTTCCTTACCGACACCAGTGCTGAAGATATAAAACAACTTATAACAAGTTCAGAAAGCCTGACAGAAATTAGGTAAGTCCATCCAGGGGAACTCGCATGGCACTCTCCTGTACAGCCTGATTCTTAGAATTCAGGGGCCATAGCTACTTCATCTGGTCCCTGACTGACACCTTGGAGGTCAATTGGTTAGTTTAATTGTAGGATCGGTATAGTTATCATAGCGTATTGTACAGACGCTATTAGCCAGCCATACTAATGAGATAACTGTTAGCGGAACGCTTACTCATCTGATGGCTATCTTACCTGATCCTCCAATATATAGGTATGCTAGGCTGAGCATGCGTATGTAATAAATGGGGAGAGGAGAGAAGCCGCTGCCAGACACCTCGGAGAACAAAAGAAACGGGCAAATGAAATCTAACATGCCTATCTCTCCTGACATCAACCATTGGGAGAGAGTCAGGAACTTCTCATACACATTAAATGGCCAGCCGAAATCGTCGTGTTTGGCAGCTAGCGACAAGGATTCTCCACTCAAAAGTTATTGGTGAGGTATAGTCTTTATAATACTTTACTGGCCACATCCCTCTAAATGTCCTTCTGCAATAGCAATAGCACCAAGGAGCTATCAAGATCAGAGGCTGAGGGGTTCTCCTCACATATAGAAGCTTTCTGCCGATTGCTGTGGTGACTTTCTGCTCTCCAGCTGCACAACGTTGGTTCCTCTTTGGACAGTCCTGTCAAAGATGTTGTAGTCCATGTTGAATTTTCTTTGAGGCCCTGTAAATTCTAATTATGGTCTGGAAGTCCTGATTTGGTTTTGCCTGAGCCACTGATTATTCGCAACCGGACTGCCCTTACCTGTATTGGTTGTTAGAAAGCTCTTTTCACCTCCTTATGTCCTTCTGACCATGTCAAGCCTTAAAGTGGTTATCCATTTTGCAGCTTGTAAAATACACCTTTAAAGGGGTATTCCCATCTTAGGCAATGGGGGCATATCGCTAGGATATGCCCCCATTGTCTTATAGGTGCGGGTCCCACTGCTGGCGCGCTCACATGCACTCCCACGCTTCGTTCTCAATATAGGTGCGGGTCCCTGCTGGGACCCGCACCTATAAGACAATGGGGGCATATCCTAGCGATATGCCCCCATTGTCTAAGATGGGAATACACCTTTAAAGAAGAACTCCTGCAAAAAAATGTATTCACTGACCTGCTAGAAAGGTACATGATGTCATCTGTAGTGAATGTAATTTTCTTATCGGTGTCTGTATTTGTGAGTTATAACCTCCCTTCTGTTTCTCACCTGTGTCATGTGACCAGCACTCAGACTCTTCAACTGACACAGCATCTTATGTGTGGACAGGAAGTCTATTTCTCTATGTATTCCTATGGGAGCCTCACTCTCAGTCTCATAGGAATGAATAGAGAAGTAACTGACTTCCTGTCCTGTGTCAGTTGGAGATCAGAGAGTTGGTCCCATGACACAGCTGAGTATCAGAAGAGAGGGGATAACTTACAAATACGGTCACTGATGAGAAGATTATATTCACTACAGATTACATAACCTTTATAGTAGGTCAGAGAATAAAAAGTTTTGCGGGAGTACTTTTTTGAGAAAGTAGTCGTAATTTTGTAATGTATTTCTTTTACTTTTAGGGCTCATGCAGACGAACATAAGGACTTCATGCCCTCCTGGTGCTGATGCGGATCCATTGACTTGTCCTATCTTTTGCAGTGCGGAGGCATGGACCTGAAAGCCCACTAAAGCACTTTGTAGTGCTTCCATGGGCTTCTGATACGTGGCTCCGTTCTGCGAAAGATAGGACATATCCTATCTTTTGCTACATCTTGCAGATCTCAGACCCATTCAAGTGCCCACATATTGTGGACCCACCGTCATGTCACTGTGGCCTTATTGCTCCTGTCTTCAATGCTGGGCTGTGGTCACATGACCATCTCCATGGATCTTCTTATTTCCTGTGATGTCATGTCCATGGGCAGGGTAAAGATAGGGGAGTGTCTATGGAACTAGATAGGTGAGAGGAGCTATAAATTAGCTGGGTGTTGTTAGGGGCGGAGCTGGAGCTGTGGCAGAGGAAGGAGAAGTGCATCATGGGTTTTGGTTGGATACAGGAACAGGAATTTCTACATACAGGATGGAAACAGACCAGAGGGATTGGCGTACATGGTGAAAACGAGCCAGGAGAGTTCAAATTGAAACAATAAAAGCATGAGGAAGAAGTACATGGTGTGAGCAACTACCTGAGCATATGTGTCAAAAACCATAGGAATCTCAGAAAACCCCCTTTAAATGAGTTGTTCATCTTTTTTTTACTTTTTATTTCAATTTCTACACCAGCCTGTGGTACCTGTGGAAAAAGCCATACTCGCCTGCTCCCAGCTCTCTGGCTGCCTTCATGGTTCTTTCAGTCCCCATTTGTAAACTTACAGACAGATGGGATGACATGCACCGCTGCAGCCAACAACTGTGATGTGTCCCCAAATGGCACATGACCAGCAGTGACATGCCGTTAGTGGACACATCATTGGCTACTGCGACGCATATGACCCGGTCTGTCCAGGAGTTTAAAGAGGGGATCAGAAGAGCAGTAAAGAGAGCTAGGGAGCCGGACTGAGTATGGACAACCCCTTTAAGAGGTGGTAGGCAGCAGTGTAGGCATAACTTAGGTTTTGAGTTTGTCCTGTTATTATTAATAATAACGGAAATGCTTGAATTTTTCTTTTTTCTTTTTTTTTTTTTTTTTTTTGCAGCATTGAGGTAAATGATTTTACCAAGGAAAGAGAAAACGTTTTAAAACAACTTGAATCCTGTATGCCTGGTCTATCTATTGCTGTTACCAACAAGGAGGCATCCGATAATGTGAATGGGGCTACTAAAAGATATTCTTAAAGGTAGTTGTCTCGGATTACAAAAACATTGCTTCTTTCTTCTACAGCTCCACCTCTGGGAATGATTTGTGATTGATATTGCAGCTCATTGAAGTGGATGGGGCTGAGCTGCAAACTGTGGATAGAGAAGGTGATGTCTCCAGAAAAAAAAACAAAAATCAAAAATTACAATGTGACATTGATAACCCCTTTAAAAACTCAGACTATGATGGGCCTTAAGGATACGGCCCCATTTTTCAAATCTGACATTCATCACTTTATTTGACTTGAAATGCATCTACTTATCCTACTGATTGGTTCCTAGACTGTTTTTCTCATGAAATATTTTAATTTATGGTATTGGCAAATTTTCGTGGAAAAATTAGCAGTTTCCGGCCATAATACCAAGTAAAATAACACTAATATCACAGGACCCGCAGCAATAAACTATTGAAGTGAATGGGACATGAGCCACTACATTTTGAATTGAGCTGCGCTTCCTGCAGTGACCAGGTTTGGGGTGACCCCAATGGGGCTGGTGTCCCAGTGTCTATGGCCCAATGATCCGGCTGGCTTCCCAGTCAAAAGCTGGTGATCCAGGGTCTGTGGCAGAGTATCTACGTCTCAGCATCTTCTTCTGGTCACTCATGCAGTCTGGCAGAGTCTCCCTATCTTCAGTCTATTAGGGGCTCTGACTGCTCTCCTTATGTACACTTGCTAGCTGAACTAGAACCTTCTAGTGGGAGAGGCGGAGTGGAGAAGCACAGCCTAAACAGATACAATGTTACAATTTTAGTCTTAGGTACAAAGTCCCAAATTGTCTCAGTATTAGCTGACTGTGCATTAATCTTTTCCACAATGCTGTGGAAATGAACAGGATATTTTATAATGAACATATAAAATGCAGTTCCACAATATAGCAGCTTAAGTGCACACCACAGCATAAATCACAGTGCAAGTCAACCCTTCAAAGTGCAATAACATACTGAGATGATGGCTTTGCATGGTAGCAATAGGGGCAAATGTTCACTCAACGTCCATCCAAAGTATTGTCCAGGGCACTACACCTGGCCTATTCACAGTTCTACTTCCAAGCCGGAGGCTGCAGGGAACAGCTGATCATGAGGGGTGCGAGGTGTTGGACCCTCACCCATCGAATATTAATCCTGAGGCTAGGCCATCAATTTCAGGAGCCTTGAAAACCCATCTAACCCCTTGATTGGATTGCACTGGCTTATTTTCAGTTTTAGCACATTGATCTATTGTAGTATGATCTTAGTACTTTTATGTTTTATTATTCTAGTTATATGTTGTAATCATTTTGCCATCAAAGTAGAGGTGAAATTAAAAGATGTCACTTGGCACATTTAGCACGCTCTAGTTCTCTGTTGTATCAGGTTAAGAAAAAACATTTGTTGGTGTAATTATTAAATTATAGATATTTTAAAATGTAAGAAGATTTTGTTTTTATTTAATAAACTTGACAATTGAATAAAGGCTGTCACGGGTTATTGTGACGTAAGACGTGAACAGGACGGATGTGTGTGGAACGGATCGTCTGTGTTTCCTTACTTTGGATACTTCTTCAGTGTTGTCAGACACCAAAATTAAAAAAAATGTATACAAAATGTATAGAAAAAGATAGCTAATTTCTAAATTATTTAAAAAATCTGCCTGTATCAACCTGAAAAAGGGTTGTAAAGTCATGTCTACTAAGGTTCTCATTTACACCTAATTTGCAGTCCACTGCCTGTGGTCAGGCAGAATCCGCCCTTAGACAGCAGAGAGGAAGTGGGGGCGTGTCAGAGCTAGCTGAGATCCTGAACCTGGTAAAAGAACTGCTTCTACACTGATTCTGAATTCACAGGAATGTCCTGCCCTTCTGTTAGTATGATCTCCCCCTCCTTATTTATTCTGTGAGCTCCAGAGATGAAAACAAACATAGTGGAAAGTAAAGGAAAGGATGTCACTGTTGTACAGTGCTGGCAGATTCCACAGAAGGGAGATGCTCCCTGCTTCTGAATTAAATGCATCCAGCTGTGCAGCCGAAACAGGGAATAATATGGCTGAAAAAGACATTAGGGAAACCTGTTTCTTCACAGTTATGATTGTACAAAAAAGCACAGCCATTATGCAAATGTTTTTTTGAAAACTCAGGTAAGCTTTTAATAGTGGTCACAATTTCCAATGTTAATCTATCCAGTGCGCATATTCCTACTCACATAAAGCATGCTGGGGCAGTGTTACAATAGCAATTTTCCGGTACATAGAGCAGTATTACTGTACATACAAAGAAAAAAAGGGAATTTCAGTCAGCACATCCTAGTGCGCAGGTGCACGTTGCTATGGCTAAATGCACAAGGAAAGGAAAATACATACAATGCAACGGCACACTGCTAACCAGATAAAGCACAAAATGCCATAGAGATATGAAGTATTCTGGAGCTAATGCTATGCTTGTGTCACGCTCGGGTGTGGGGGGAAAAGCCACACCGAGCGTATGAGGGATGGGAACAGACAAAACCAGGGAACTGGTCACCTCCTGCAGGGGACCCTAAGACTAGGCCCTAGCTGGCTACCAGTATGAACTAACCCGGGTGGTAGGAAAGCTCATACACAGGAACCTAATCTGAGTAAACCCTAGAACACCCTGCAGTCTAATGACACAAGAGAGTAACCCGTTCCTCCAAGCGAAAGGAGGAACAGGAGACTCAAACAGGAATAACCAAAGGAAGGGAAAACACTTAACTTTAAGTAGAACTCAGCAACAGGATCTCAGCCGAGATCCACACCACTCTCAACCAGGGATGTAGCAGATATAAACCGCAAGGGATACTGGGAGAGGAAGAGGTAAGTAGGAGACAGCTAATTGCCCAGCGGCAACAGCTGAGGGAAAGGGGTGTGGTGAACAGCACCCAAACCACAGGGAATAGCCTGTCAAACCTGTCACTTAGAAAGCCGCGCAGAACGTCTGATTCCAGACGCAAGACCACTCGTGACATTACCCCCCCTTTTACGGGTGACCTCCGGGCACCCAGGACCAACTTTATCAGGGTGACACCTGTGAAAGGCTTTTACCAAACGACTGGCATTCACGTCAGATGCCGGTACCCATGACCTCTCCTCAGGACCATAACCCTTCCAATGAACCAGATATTGAAGGGTCCCACGAAGAACTCGAGAATCAATGATCTTGACAATCTGAAATTCCAAATTACCATCCACCAAGACAGGCGCGGGTGGCAAGGGAGATGGCTCCAGAGGTTCAACATACCTCTTCAACAAACATCTGTGAAACACATTATGGATTTTCAGGGCCTGAGGAAGTTCAAGACGAAATGCTACAGGATTAATAATGGCCATGATTTTATATGGGCCAATAAATCTTGGACCCAACTTCCATGAAGGAACTTTCAACTTAATGTTCCTAGTAGACAGCCACACAGAATCACCCACATTTAGGTCCGGACCATTCATGCGTCCCCTGTCAGCCACACGTTTGTACTTGTTACCCATATTTATCAAGTTACTTTGAATTTTTCGCCATATGAAAGACAATGATGACGAAAAACGTTCTTCCTCAGGAATACCAGAAGTATCAGAA
This sequence comes from Rhinella marina, assembly GCA_900303285.1. Lineage (NCBI taxonomy): Eukaryota > Metazoa > Chordata > Amphibia > Anura > Bufonidae > Rhinella > Rhinella marina. Next base: position 8,232 of record ONZH01001331.1, on the reverse strand, counting down.
CCACAAAATGTGCCAAACTGCGGGTGAAAGCCATATGCACCAAAAAATGGTGACTTACCAGTGGAGTCCTGTCTGCGATTATTTATGGCAAACTCAGCCAGAGACAAAAACGAGGACCACTCCTCCTGGTTCTCAGAGCAATAAGTCTCAACCGGCCGCTCACCCTGACAAAGGTTACGTATCTGGGTCTCCGCCAGGGAGATACGATCCGGGTCATCATAGATAATCCCTAGGGTCTTGAAAAATTCATCTACCGACCGGAGAGACAGCGATCCGGCCGGTAGAGAAAAGGCCCATGACTGCGCATCCCCTTTAAGCAGCGAGATGACCACACCAACCTTCTGTTCCTCATTACCAGAAGAATGTGGACGCAGTCTGAAATACAATTTGCACGCCTCCCTAAATAGAACAAAATTATCACATTCCCCAGAAAATCTATCCGGGAGGGGGACCTTAGGCTCCAAACAGGCCTGACACTCAGCACCCCCAGAACCACCAGCCTGTGGTCTCTGAATCTGGTTGCGGATGTCAGCCACCTCCAAGCTGAGTCCCTGCAGCCATTCAGCCAGTGTAGCAATAGCATCCATGTCAGCACAAAAATGACATAAATTTTTGTTAGTGGCGGTTTATAATGTCACGCTCGGGTGTGGGGGGAAAAGCCACACCGAGCGTATGAGGGATGGGAACAGACAAAACCAGGGAACTGGTCACCTCCTGCAGGGGACCCTAAGACTAGGCCCTAGCTGGCTACCAGTATGAACTAACCCGGGTGGTAGGAAAGCTCATACACAGGAACCTAATCTGAGTAAACCCTAGAACACCCTGCAGTCTAATGACACAAGAGAGTAACCCGTTCCTCCAAGCGTAAGGAGGAACAGGAGACTCAAACAGGAATAACCAAAGGAAGGGAAAACACTTAACTTTAAGTAGAACTCAGCAACAGGATCTCAGCCGAGATCCACACCACTCTCAACCAGGGATGTAGCAGATATAAACCGCAAGGGATACTGGGAAAGGAAGAGGTAAGTAGGAGACAGCTAATTGCCCAGCGGCAACAGCTGAGGGAAAGGGGTGTGGTGAACAGCACCCAAACCACAGGGAATAGCCTGTCAAACCTGTCACTTAGAAAGCCGCGCAGAACGTCTGATTCCAGACGCAAGACCACTCGTGACAGCTTGTTTGGTAAATTAGAGATTCTTGGCAAATATAGTTTGTACAAAATTATCTGGGCCCGTCCACCAAATCGTCAAGGTGATCTCTGTAGGATGGGAACCTAACACTATTTCCTACCTGTTATGTGCCAACTTTGGCTTCCGTATAATAAGGGGGTGTTGGTTCCACATGCATGCTGGGTCCCCTCTGCCTTTTGCCAATTCTGGTGCTTCAAAGGCCTCCACTAATACAGGGATGCAGGTGCCAACATGCAGGCCGAGTCCACTCAGCTTTATAGTTACACTAATTAAAATCAGCCTATGGAGCAGACGGGGCTAGTCAGGAGTGCATGACCAAATGGAGTAGCCACACCTCCAGTACAAACTTACAAAGAAATAATTTTGTACAAAATATATTTGCCAAGAATCTTTAATTTACTACAAGCATAGCATTAGCTCCAGAATACCTCATATCTCTATGGCATTTTGTGCTCTATCTGGTTGGCAGTGTGCTGTTGCATTGTATGCATTACTGTACATACGGTGATGCATTCATCTGCATAGGTGGGTTGATACTCACCATAACTTGAGACATATTTACTTGTATTGATGTAAGCAGCATACCAGGATGGAGTTTTTGTGTGGCATGTACTGTATTCTTCAATATAGCATTTGCCAAAATTCTGTAAACAAAGTCTCAATGCCTTTAAGCTCCACCGCAGACAAAACTTTTGGCTGGGTTCACATGTGACAAAAAATAATAATAATAATAATAATAATAATAATAATGTAACTAAACTATATATATTTCATATATTTTCTGCAATAGAAAAGCCAATGGACTGGCCCAACTTTCTGCCAGGAGGGGGAGTTCTAGTGTAAGGTGTCAGTGTTAAGAGAAGGGGGGGACAAGAGAGGTCCTGTCCAGATAATGGGAGAGTGAGGAAGCAGCTCGTAGAGCACCATTTTCAGTGAACCATATGATTTTCCCTGTGAGGGAAGTTCAGGAACCAGATACCCTTTTCCTGCCAAAACAATAGCTAAAGTAAAGCCTTGAGATTCCATACAGCAGTGTGAACTGTTAACTCAGCATCTACAGACACCTACTAGGGAATGGGACTACAGCCAAGCCATCCATCATCAAACAACCACTAGGCTAGTATCACTTAGGTGATCAATTGCAACCATACAACCAGCCGTCATACCTCTTCAGCTGGAATTGCACTAAAGCCTGCTGCTATTGTATGCATTGTACATCTACGTTCTATGTTGCACTTAGTTTAAAAAAAACAACTCTGGTCTCCTTCTTTGGTTTTGACATTTCTACTGCACCGATCACCAGGGAGCAATGGCCTGAGGAAGGACACTGCGACACACCATCACTTCATCAGGGCCACTACCACTCCTATCCTCTACACAAGCTCCCACATGGGCTTGCTGCAGTTCACCCTCTCCAATGCAAAGGATGAAATCTGCAGCAGAGGTCTGCAGCATAAATTGACAAATCTGCACTGCAGATGTTTAAGGATTGCATTACACTCCTTTTGGGCTAAAAAATATTTTTTTCAATTGGTCTTTATTAAAAATGTTCAGCCATTTCAGAGATACAGGGATCTCTTTGTAGGCTCATGTGTAGCTCTTATCTCTGATCTCCTGACCTCATAAACACTTATTTAAGCCATATTCTTATTAGTTTGATAGGAATTGAGCTATAATTAGTGTCTATGAGGTCAGGAAATCAGAGTTAAGAGCTACACGTGAGCCGTCAGCTGACGGGATTCAAAGAAACCAAAAACTGAAAGTATGCAGACTGATTTTTTTTTAACCCCTGTATCTCAGAAACAGCTGAACATTTTTAATAAACAAATTATTTTAGCCCCAACTGAGTAAAATGCATTCATTTAAGATGTCCATAGCCTTTAAGAACCTCAAATTCAGAAGCCTAGTAACTATAGCAGCAATGCAATTGAAAATGTTGCATGTTTGCATAAATCTTAGTCCCCCCAGGCAGCTACTGCATCTTTGTATTTCCCAGCTTTTGGATTGAAGTCACTGCAGATTTGCACCATTTATTTCACTTTGCACAGAGGCGCGGACATTTTATGTCTTTTACAGACACAATGCTATTGCTTCCTTTGTGATACTTTGTTTCTTCGCCCTTTCGCACCCTGCCTTCACAGAATAGAAACAAATTATAACTAGACTTGCAGGTGAAATATTGCTGAGATTCTGAAGCGAAAATGTGACGACCAAGCGTCGTGATGAGAACATCCTCTAATGATAATCCATTCCCCCACCCCCGGTGCTTTTTGTAGGTACAGTATCATCTATGAGAAGAAGCTCCTGGAAGTCATCTAGAGATAGGGGTCTAGTCTTCTTATTCTGAAAGGAAATTCCTGGTAGGAGTAACAGAACCAAGGTTTCCTATAAGATTCTATAAGTGGGAGACACCACCTAATGGTGTGATGTGGGCTTCATTGTCTAAATTCTAGGAATTGATAAAGAAACAACAGTCTGTACCTGACCCCCATCTTGCTGGAAATGTTTGTGGTTTGCAAATGATAAGCAGGCCACCTGCATTGTGAATGTATGTATTCCATGGCGATATATACGATACCAAATTTTAAAGTCGCAAAACTCTTAAATAGCACCTGTCAGCAGGATCAACCCTATTCAACCAGGCATACTTACTGGTAGGGCTGATCGTGCTGACTGCAACAACTGCTCTCTTGCATCAATCCAATGTAGTTTTATGTTAATGAGGTGCTCGGAGCACCGAGGAATGGGTCTAGCCCCTTACAGCACCTCTGCTTTTCACCCCACTTATTGAGTAGGCCAGGCATCCTCAGGCTTCCTAAGCCTGGCTCGAAACCTTGTGCATGCACCGGCGAGAGTGCACTCAGTGCATGTGCTAATTGTAATGTTTCCCGCACCCTCACGTGGTAATGCCGACTGAAAAATTAAAATGTTATGGTTCTATGAATGCTGAACCCAGCAAAAAGAAAATCTCGTCTGCAGGCGGCTGTGTAGGTCTGCTTTTGCTGTGTGGTGGGGGGGAGGCTCCTGCTGCAGCAAGTTGCAGAATTATCCTAAATAGGATCAAAGAAAAATATATAAAATTGGTATTTAGTGAAAAAAATTTTTTGTATATCTTCAATTGTAGTTGGTCACAAATGCCGCCCGCTGTGGAGAAAAACAACAAAAGAAAGCATAAAGCAGCTAAATTGCTTCCTTCATTAAATAGATGGCCACATACTGTACATGGTGAGCTGGATCTGCTAAGATGGCCTACCGGCAGCATGGATAGGTGGCGCTGGCATAGCAGAGCATGTAGGTAATCATTGCTGGTATAGCAGAGCTATAGTAGTGCTGGAGAAACCAAACAGTACACATGGCTGTAGCAGGGCTGAATTCACAGATGTAGCAGAGTCGGATGTATGTTATAGCAAAACTGATGGACCGATGCAGTAGAGCTGAAAGGCTGATGTAGCAGGGCTGGTGTGGCAGAGCAGGAGGGCCAATGTAGCGGTGCTGGACTGAACTGAGAGTTGATGTGGCAGAATAGTGGGATGCAGAAAACCAGTACAATCAGGCAGAGTCCCGCTGCCCGAGCCGGGTTTAAATAACCTGGATGGATGATGTCATCATAGTGTGCAGGGTTTCTGCTGCAATCTGCAGGAGGAGAGCGAGGCGGCACATGAGACTAGATCTGGGACAGATCAGTAGCAGTAAATCAGAAATTAGATCAGAATCTAGGAGGCAGAGAATCCACATTGGTAGAAGCTAATCCAAAGATGGCAAGCAAAACACAGGGCCCTACTGTCTGCCATTTAACACACAGAGTCTTCTTATGTAGCTCTGGTGCCTTGCAGCACTGGGGTCCTGGGTTCAAATCTGACCAAGGACAACATCTGCATGGAGTTTGTATGTTCTCACCATGTTTGCGTGGGTTTCCTCTGGGTTCTCCAGAGTCTTTGGAGGTCTTGGGCAAACAAATGCCACTTCAGCATCTCTTATCGCTACACCTCTAGGTACAATGTAGATAAGACAAGGCAATGCAATTTTTAAGGTGTTATCTGGATTGGAAAAAAGCATTTTCAAATACACTATAAGAGAATTAGAAGATGGTTCCCCCTCGAATATTATCCAGAGCAAAGGGTGGCTGCAAAAAACTCTAGGAATGAAGGACCCATCATAAAGAGGGCAATGTATTTACTGGGGAAAGTGTAATACTTTATTTCCCCTGTGGTGGCGCTGTAGGAAAATTAAACACTTGCCGGGAATATGCTTTTGGGATGATCGCTCTCTAGTCTGTGCTCAGAATTGTTAAATGCAGCTCGAGGTCATCACAAGCTCTATTCAATATACAGTATTAATTAATGATCTTGTAGAAGGCTTGCACAGTAAAATATCAATTTTTGCAGATGACACTAAACTGTGTAAAGTAATTAACACAGAAGAGGACAGTATACTGTATAATATATACTACAGAGGACAGTACACTGCTACAGATGGATCTGGATAGATTGGAGGCTTGGGCAGAGAAGTGGCAGATGAGGTTTAACACTGACAAATGTAAGGTTATGCATATGGGAAGGAATAATGCAAGTCACCAGTACATACTAAATGGTAAAACACTGGGTAACACTGTCATGGAAAAGGACCTAGGAATTTTAGTGAACAGCAAACTAAGCTGTAGAAACCAGTGTCAGACAGCTGCTGCCAAGGCCAATAAGATAATGGGTTGCATCAAAAGAGGCATAGATGGCCGTGATGAGAACATAGTCCTGCCACTTTACACATCACTAGTCAGACCAACACATGGAGGACTGTGTACAGTTTCTGGGCTCCTGTGAACAAGGCAGACATAGCAGAGCTGGAGAGGCGTTCAGAGGAGGGCAACTAAAGTAATAACTGGAATGGGTGGACTACAGGACCCAGAAAGATTATCAAAATTAGGCTTATTCACTTTAGAAAAAAGACGACTGAGGGGAGATCTAATAACTATGTATAAATATATCAGAGGTCAGTACAGAGATCTCTCCCATCATCTATTTATCCCCAGGACTGTGACTGTGACGAGGGGACATCCTCTGCGTCTGGAGGAAAGAAGGTTTGTACACAAACATAGAAGAGGATTCTTTACGGTAAGAGCAGTGAGACTATGGAACTCTCTGCCTGAGGAGGAGGTGATGGTAAGTTCACTAAAGAGATCAGGAGGGGCCTGCATGTATTTCTGGAGGGTAATAATATTACAGGTTATAGTTACTAGAGAGGGGTCGTTGATCCAGGGAGTTATTCTAAAGCCTGATTGGAATCGGGAAGGAATTTTTTCCCCTAAATTGAGGAAAATTGTCTTCTACCTCACAGGGGTTTTTTTTGCCTTCCTCTGGATCAACTTGCAGGATAACAGGCCGAACTGGATGGACAGATTTTTTCGGCCATTTTTTTGTAAAACCACCGGAATTAAGGTATGAAAATTATCTCAAGCCACTGCTTGTTTCTTGATCATTTCTATGGACTGGCTTTCTATACAACAGAAGAACTGAAGGAGAGAAACGCAGATGCACAGTGGTACTTGGGCGCTGTCGCAGCACTTAACATTTTTCACAGACCTGAAAAGTGCATTAGGTGCCCCCACCACTCTGCTGCTTATTGAACTTTGCTATGAAATCCAGTCACGAAACACAAGTACATTCACTAAGAAATTGCTTTTTCCCGAAAGACACTCCTGCCACCATGTCTATGACTGGAGATTATTGAAGGCTGGAGAGGAGAAAGCTGCTGCCAGACCGCACTGGATGAGGTTCATCTCCCAGGAGAACAAAAGGATCTGCTGTAGAAATTCAATGTGCCCGATCCTTCTCTCCCCTATCTGTCAGTGGAGAGATGAAAGCTCACCCATAACCTTCTGATTGTTGGCCGGTCCCATGGGTCTAACGTGTGGGGGCTTTATGACCAGGGTTGCCAACCTAAATTTTTATTTTTTCTGGACAATTTATCCAAAAATCACAGACAGTCAACATTTTGTACGGACTAATTTGAAAACTATAATGAATTATAAAGATATAGATAAGTACGGTAATACATATCTATAGATCAGATACAAATACTGAACATATTACTAGAGTTTACTGTAAAGTCTAAATTGGTGAGAATTACAATCAAAGTGACCTGCTCAAGTACCATGAACCTCCCAAAAAATTACGGACATGTCTAATTTTTTTCATGGACACTGCAAAAAAGTCCCCTATTTTTACAGACTGTCCAGGAATTTCTGGACGGTTGGCAACCCAGTTTATGACACTGTTGGATAGGTTTGTAGGACTGGGATTTTACTTTTTAGCCCCTTCACTGGCGTGGACCACCGCAGTTATCTCCTAAACTACTAGACCGGGTATTGACCCTTTCACACTCTAGATTTATTTTACTTATTTTATGCACTTATATAACGATACTATATTCCAAAGCGCTTTACATTATCATCAAGCTGTCCCCAATGGGGCTCACAATTATCATGTCTTTTTCAGGAGTGTCGGAGGAAACAGGAGTACCCAGAGGAAACCCACACAAACACGGGGAGAACATACAAACTCCATGCAGATGTTGTCCTTGGTCAGATTTGAACCTAGGACCCCAGTGCTAACAACTGAGCCACCGTGCTGCCAGATGACCCAGGATGTGTCGCTTAAAGGGGTTGTCCAGTTATAAAAATTATTGTAAAAAGGGCTCAGCACTTAAAAACAACAAACCCGTCATGACTCATGTGCTCCGGATTTCTTATTTCATGGACAAGACAAGTATTAGCTAGAACAGGCAGGAAAGCTGACAACTTAGGCAGACATTCTGTTTCCTTTCTATCCAGCCCACACCACCATGACCACTTCTCCTGGTGGCTACAGTGTTCATTGAAGACATCTATGGCTCAGGCTTCTGCAGCCACCCTGGCCTCTGTAGTAAATAAATAAATTCAGATCCAAGACCAGATTTGTAAGTGAGTGTAGACCCCATACAAGACCTCACAAATTAATACAGACTACACACCTAAATTAATAGTTATCTAGCATTTAAACTGATTTCC
>ONZH01001330.1:0-20686 GCA_900303285.1 Rhinella marina | reverse complement strand
TTTTGAAGACAGAAGTTTCACCAATTACACTTTGAATTTAGCGGACGCCTAGGTGCTAAGTGAAGGGTTATGACTGACGAGCGGTGGTGCATTAAAGGGTTTAATAAACTCAGCTGCAGCAAGGGGAAAAAAATGGTTCTGCCCGCGGGGTGTTTTCTCTTGTGGACACTGTTTCTAATTACCAGCGAGAGGGTGTTTCTTTTAACCAAACCCCTGCATCCTGGTTGGCTGAAGTGGTGGTAGCGGCTAAGGGGGTTAAAAGGATGGTCCTGATAGAGGAGCTCTTTCTCCAGCATCTTGACTGAAAGCTTCCACCCTCCCTTCCCATTATTTCATCGTTTTCTTTACTTTTTCTGATTCATTTCTGGTTTGTTTCAGTGTTTTACATTACAAGGCACATCAGAGGTCGGTTGACGATTTCAGACGGAGAAGAAGGCAGACTTGCCCACAGAACGCTGTGGGGCATAGCGCTTCAATACTCCGGGTTATGGTGTTTATGGTCAACAAGTTGAAGTTTTGGAATAAGATAAGAAAATAAAGCTGTGACCGACCCTTACCCGACTTAAGGTGTTGTGTGTTTTATTGACCGGCTGCGAGGGTGGTTTGGTGGGGGGTTTATAGAGTTCAGTCTCGGCATTTGCAGTGCCCGGGGTGCCATGGTTGCTACGGGGGGTGACCCTTTCCCCCTCCAGGGCCCTCTAAGGTGATTTTCCTTTATGTCCCAGGGGTAGGAGTGCCAAAGGGGTATTTAGGCCACTTAAGTCTTTGGTGGATTGTCACGGTGTTCCTACCTCGTGAGATGAACAGGCCCCAGGCGGTGGCTCGGCTGCAGAAAATTACTAGTAGTAATAATTGAGGGTCGTCAGATGGGAATGATGCGCAGACTTTTGGGAATGGTCCAACGTAGTTTTATTGACTTAACTTTGAATGCAAATAACTCAGTTCATCCTTCAGCTTGGTGTCCAGCAAGTGCAGCTTATTGCTTATACTTTGCAGATGCTTGGAAATTCAAGTTTCAGGCTTCCTGTTCTAAGCTGAGGTTACTCTTAAAGGGAACCTGTCATCTCCGAAACTCCCCCGGAACTAGAGTAAGAGATGTTATATTGTAAGTGATGCTGAATCCGAATTATGTAAGTTTTATCTTCATACTCTCTTATATTCTGACTCTGTGCTCCACAAACCGGCAGTAAAATGCACTCAGTGGACTCCGGTGCTCACTCACATAATGGAAAGGACTCAAAGAAGAGTCCTCTCAATGTATTTTACTGCCGGTTTGTAGGAGCACAGCGTCGGAATGGAAGTGAGTATGAAGATAAAACTTATATATTCTGATTCAGCATCACTTACACTATACACCACTTACTCTAGTTCAGGGGGTGTTTCGGAGATGACAGGTTCCCTTTAAGTCTGGCTTCCCTTGAGAGTATTGGTGTGCCTTATTGCTGACTATATTACTCTGTCTTTAGGGTACAGCAGAGCTGAAGGTGCTCTGCTGTCCTGCACATGTCCTCACCAATCAGGGTACAGGGGACAACTCCCTGACTAAACTGTCATTTCCTCCTCACTGCAGGAAGTTGGAATAACTTAACTTCTCTCCAGCAGAGGGGGTCAGAATGGACTAAGGACCGTACCATTCTGGTAAAACTACATCTGAATCTGCCAGAGTATTTACTGACACCTGCTGGTCCACCAGATACATATAAATGACATTACATACACATATAGACTATTGCGCTACTATGCTGGTACGTTCCTGCCTGTGAGTAGGGTGTCCGATCTCTGTTATCCCTCTCAGCAGACGAACAACCTATGTAAACTGCACTAAGCAACCATTTCTGACTGACTCTGAATATTCTGGCCACGAATACCAAAGAAAGCATGGGGGTGTCTTCACTCTGTAATCCCACCATTGTGAAATGATAAGCCGCAAACGGAAGGTGGCTTCATTCTGTAATCCCTTCCAAGCACCAAAGCCTGATAATGCTTTACGTTTTTGTCACCTTGATGTCTATCAGTAGCTGCAAGTTATTTTTTTGCCTGGAGGCGGTGCTCAAGGCCTCAGGACATAGCGAGCTAGGAGGAGGAATCTACCTGTCTACCAGAGTTCCAGTGAGAGACTATTCTCTCCTGACACATATAAGACACATCTATAGCAGCGAGGATACCCTGAAGGAATAGAGAAAATGCTTGTGACTCTGACACCTGGCTACCATGAACCGTTAGTGTGAAACGCCCTCAGAGGCAGCATATATATCTGAGGTAGAGACAAGTAAGGTGCTAACTATCTGGCTAAGTGCATGACCATAATTAAAGTGCATTGGAGGACACATTTGTGGCACTGCAAAGAAACACACACAATGGGCAATATTCTTGATCGTTGCTGAAAGTTAAAATATTAGTGCAAACAATTAAGTGCATATATATTAAAAGCATAATATAGGATATCTGTGGTTACATTCAAGTCCATCTTTTCTTCTTCTTTGGCTTGAGACTGGAACAAAGTCCCAAATTCAATTGAAATTTGTAATCCACATGGGTAATAAAATAGGTTATAAATAGCTGAAAAGGTTTCTTGACAAACCCTTTTAAAAGTGATTTTCCAACAACCTGAAAAGGGGGTAAAAAGGATGTGGTGCGCAAACATGGCGCAACTTGGATTATTGCAGATGGTGGGAGTCCAGCCACACGTGTCCATCATGGTGGAGACTTAAAACACAGGCAACAGAACAAATTAAAACATAGCCAACAGGTTCTCACCAGTCAGGGCTCAGTCCACGGGGTGGCTCCCATTAGTCCTGTAGTTCTTTGCCAGTACTTGAGTGCGGGCTACCCTTAGTGGAAATCCGGCACATCCTCCTCGTCGCTGCTGGAGCTGAACGACATAAGAGGGCACTCCTGCCTCTGATAGGCCTCACGGTAGGCAGCGGCCATTCCCCAGCGTCCTCTTAAAGATAGATGTGGCACTGGTCGGGGCAGGGCCCAGTGGTCACACTGGTGACTGTGGTAGCCATTTTGGAACGGACCCTGTAAGGCCCGGATGCTCCTGCCGGGCCCACTGGCGACCGAACCTCGGGTTGTAGAGGCTCGGCCAGAGGCCTACCCCGGGCAACAGATTGGGCTGCTGGTGCCTCCTGCATCAGGTGGTTGGTGGCCAGGGGGTTGAAAATAAATTTGCTAATTTTTCCAAATTTTCTGCAAATGAGATATGATTTGCCATGAAACAACAGTTTCAGAATCGCTTGGTTGAATAAAAGCATTCTAAATAGTAGGGATGAGCGAACTTTTGAAAAGTTCGGTTCGCTTCGGCGAACTTTCTTGAATTTCGGATTCGTACGAACCGAACCTAAAATGAACCTTGCTATAACAGCTGAATAATTGCTTCTACAATAATGGGAGTCAGATAGGGTATAGTTTCGTTTACTTGCAGTTGCTATTACAATGAAAAAATGGAAAAAATCCAAGTGACTTCAACAATGGCGACGCAAAATATATACATATTAGAGAATTTACACTAATGCGTACACTAATGCGAACATTCCCGCACAAATAACGAACATACAGTGTAACGTTGTCAAAGGTACGCTACTTAACTGAATATGTACGCATTAGCGTCACGAACAGGAAGAGTCTGAAGTGCCTGTAATCTGACCCACCTGGAACGCTGGCGGTGGAGGAAGCTCAGGAACGAGTAGCTCTGGCTCACCGAGAAGAGGTCTTGCTCCTGGCTGACTGTCTCCCGCTTCATCCTCTCGTGGACAGTGAGTAAGGGTGGCGGTCGCGGAGTGATCTTCCCATTCCTCTTGAGGTGCCTCCGGCCTCGGTGGTCTGGTGATGACCTTCACCCCGGTGGCAAAGGGGCCTTGTAGGCTCTCATAGGCGTGAATTCTACGAAGTCGCCCACATGGAGGTTGTGTCGTGCTGGAGGGAGGTACGGCCTCTTCACGGAGCGACGATTAACGTACAGCTCCTCAGCGGACTCCTCGTCTGTGATGAACCCCACGCCGCGGTCCACGCTGAACCAAAGCACAGTCCCAGTGCGCCTTTCAAGAGTCGGGTCACCACGTCGGGGATGTTCCAGCACCTCGACCACCCACTCTTCTACAACCCTTTTATAGTCCCACAGGGTAGTAACATTTTTAGTTACCACAGCAGGAACGATGGGGTTCTGTCGGAGGTCGTTATGTCGGGGCTTAGGTGAGGTGGGGACTCCGGCCACACGGTTGTGGACTTTCTCCGCAGGCCCGGCCGTCTCGACTCGGACTTTGGCCCGGACGTATGGTGGCTTCCTGAGTGCACCGCTGGTTGCGTCCATCTTCGGGACCACGTGTGCGGCCTCGCTTGCAGGATCTCCAGCTGCTATCACCGGTAGATGAGGCACTTCGGGGTTCGGCACCAGCTGTGCCTTGCGGATAAGTTGGTCCAGGCGAACCTCCGCTGGTATAGGTGTAGGCTCATATGGGTCGGTGCCCCAGACCATATCCCCCCAACTAGGGCCGCGCTGACGGGACGCCATGTTGTTGTCTCTCTCTTTCTTCGCATACACCGGAGATGAAGGAGGAGCTAAGGGGGTGGAGTGTTCGCTCTCAATGCTCCCCCCAGCAAGTTCCTGGCGGTCTGGATTAGATTTTCCCTGCGCTACAGGGGGCCGTGCCATGGTTTTCACGCTCTTGAGGGGACGGTTTCTTTGCTTCAGCATGAAGAAGCTGCGCCACTAGTGAGAAAATGGCGTTGTTAACTCTTCTGGTGCCGGCACGCAGCGTTTTGCGCCGTCTGCACCGCAGCAACTGTGTCAAAGTCATTTTTCAGTAGACATCTGTCAGGTTTTCTGACTAATTCTTTGGCCTTGTAGATAAAAGGCTATTAGTTTAAAGTCTGTTTTAGGGATGGTTGAGCTGTGGCCTTAACGGTACAGGCACTTCAGACTCTTCCTGTTCGTGACGCTAATGCGTACATATTCAGTTAAGTAGCGTACCTTTGACAACGTTACACTGTATGTTCGTTATTTGTGCGGGAATGTTCGCATTAGCGTACGCATTAGTGTAAATTCTCTAATATGCGTATATTTTGCGTCGCCATTGTTGAAGTCACTTGGATTTTTTCCATTTTTTCATTGTAATAGCAACTGCAAGTAAACGAAACTATACCCTATCTGACTCCCATTATTGTAGAAGCAATTATTCAGCTGTTATAGCAAGGTTCGTTTTAGGTTCGGTTCGTACGAATCCGAAATTCAAGAAAGTTCGCCGAAGCGAACCGAAGTTTTCAAAAGTTCGCTCATCCCTACTATTTAGAATGCTTTTATTCAACCAAGCGATTCTGAAACTGTTGTTTCATGGCAAATCATATCTCATTTGCAGAAAATTTGGAAAAATTAGCAATTTTCCGATTATGAATTTCTCTTTTCAAGAAAAAAAAGCATCAGGTACTTATGCACCTGACCAGCAACCAAGTGCCTTCCTGAATTCAACTGTATCACCATCCTCAGCATGGTAATAGTGTAATATTTTATGCTGCACTGTGGTATTTGGTTTTATTAGGGCGGTATTTTGTGCTGTAACATGGTATTGCTGGCCTCTCCTACATATGTTGTTCCTGCCTACTTGCAGCTTGTGTTGGCCCTACCTACTTGTATTGGCCCTTTTTCTGTCAGTTTGGACTTGTCTACACCATGGGGCCACTTTTAGGTCTTTTTCCAGGGCCACTTTAGTTTCCAGTCCACCCCTGCCTGTGCTCACCAAATCACTTTCCCATACCTGTACAGCATGATTTAGAGACTCCTGGGCCACTGTGTTGTACAACTAGGAAGGGGAAGGGGTTAACAACACATTTGGGTAGATGTAACTAAAATATAGGTAGCTCACAGTATTGAGAATAATCTGTACTGCATTGCTTATATAATATTATATATACACTGTATTTATATAAGAAATGTTTAGAACACATATTTTAGTAAATACAATATGTGTAAATAGATGGATTGACTTTAGACGGATTTTACCCACTTCTTTGGGTGTGAACATTTGATGAATTTCCCTCATTCTGACCGTCTACATTTAATGTATATAAAAATACCATGTTAAGTGCCTTAACATGATTTCAGGACTTGTGGGCCTTTTGACAAGGAGAAATAATGAACCTATTCATTCCTATAGGCCCTGCCTAAAAAACGGAATAGCCGCCCCGATAGGGGCAATGCCCTGTCAAGAACCTCCTGGTCACCCCGGACTATTCCTGGCACAGAGGTACAAGATTGCCACCCAAACGTCAATTAGTTAGTCATGATAGTTAATATATACAGTGTCATAATTGGTAATAGTTATAATTTCTCTCATCTACTTACTCCCCTAGAGTACACATGATCAGCCAAATCAAAACCAAAAAAATCTCTATATTCACAAATAATTTGATTACATCAATTACCAATTTAATTTATTGTTTATCAATATCCCAAAGCATTTTCCTATATCAGAGGCACTAGTTCATAAGGGGACATATCATGGGAAGGTCTCCCATTATGATTTCATAACTGTGAGATTTAGTTCATAGAGAAGGAATACAAAAATGAATTATATATGGTAAAAAGGTCCAGTTGTAGCCTTCAAATATGGTAAACTATGGTATGGTAACCTTTTTTCCACTTACAGTATCATTAAATCCTGTTTAACACAGTCAGAGATGTATAATCCTCCTATCAAATCCATATTATGCTATCTCAGTGGTAGTAGATCTATTGTTTGAGATCTATAAAACCCTAGTGTGAATGCTTATATTAGGTGTCTATATTACATATACAGTATATGTTATTATTAACAGTCCCGCATAATCTAATACCGCATCATTATAGTCACAGTTGAGCCCAAGCAGCTTCGGTTTAGCTGGCTAATTGGTCCCAAGGGGACGTTACTTGCATGTATGGAGGATCAATTGCATATGGAGGATCATGTATGGAGGATCAATCGCAAGTCAGCATACTATCTGAGGTCCCGTTTTCTTATAGAGTGCATGATGGCTCCATGAAGTATGACCCGTCCTTGTTGTAAGAGGAGGTGCTGCACGTTGGTTGTCCTGTGGGTTATTGCCGTTGTCAAATGATTTGTAAATATAGAGATTTTTTTGGGTTTTGATTTGGCTGATCATGTGTACTCTAGATGAGAGGAATTATATCTATTAACAATTATGACACTGTATGTACTCATAACTAACTAATTGACGTTTGGGTGGCGGTCTTATATCTCTGTGCCAGGGACAGTCCAGGTTGACCAGGAGGTTCCTGACATGGGATCGCCCTATCGGGGCGGCTATTCCATTTTTTAGGCAGAGCTTATAGAATAGGGACGAATAGGATTGTTATTTCTACTTTTCCAAAAGCACACAAGTCCTAAAATCATTTTAAGGCACTTAATGGTATTTTTATACACATTAAATAAAGGTTATGTTTTAGTGGTGGTGGTCTGTGATATAAACTGCAAACTGTGCAGTCAAGTTGAGGTGGACGACTTTTTTTTGCTGGTCTAATCAGTAATGCATTCTGTCTGCAGGATGTTGATATTCTGTAGATTGCCTGTGTATACCTTTTATCTGACCACTGACCATTCTACAGTATGTCAGTAATATTGGTTTCTGTATAGTGCTAGTGTACACTTGTCCCTGGCTATACATGTGTACCTGACTTTGTTCTTGGGTATCCCAGATATACCTTCATATTTATTTGCAACTAATGAAAGGGGAGTGACAAACAAAAGAAATTAATTTACCTTCCCGCCTTCCCCCAGAATTAAACCTGGATTCAACCTGGTCTCTTTAAGATCAAAATGTTATACATAAATATTCTGTAATAGCAGAGGTTATATATGCTGCATGCATCCTACATTAATCTTTATTTCTAACATATGAAACCAAAGCATTTGTTAAAAGATATAGCAGGGCTGAAATTGTTACATGCTTTGTGATAACTCAGTGAGAGGGACGGCCATACTGGACAGTAGTAAAGAATACATATAAGCCATCAAAAGTGACAGGTGCCCCGCCCACTAGCTTAACTGTCAAAACCCCAGTCGTCAAAGTGACAGGTGCCCCACCCACTAGTTTAGACCCCGCCCACTAGCTAGTAAAGAATACATATAAGCCATCAAAAAGTGACAGGTGCCCCGCCCACTAGCTTAACTGTCAAAACCCCAGTCGTCAAAGTGACAGGTGCCCCACCCACTAGTTTAGACCCCGCCCACTAGCTGTCAAAACTCCAGTCGTCAAAGTGACAGGTGCCCCGCCCACTAGTTTAGACCCCTCACCTAATAAATTTATTAAAAATCATAAAATATTATAAATCTCTTTAAAATTTATTAAAAATCATAAAATATTATAAATCTCTTTAAAATTTATTAAAAATCATAAAATATTATAAATCTCTTTAAAATATTATAAATCTTTTTAAAATTTATTAAAAATCATAAAATATTATAAATCTCTTTAAAATATATTAAAAATCATATTAATCTCTTTTACTAATCTAATTATCTATTGTCGCTTAGTATTCTAATTATTGTATGATACGTGTCTCATACTACGTACGCCATACCATACATAGGGGTAAAATGTCTGGGCATGTCTAAAGTACAGCTTGTATTATATTATTATGGCAGATGCATGCCTGGACTTGTCTAGAGCGAGCCCCCACCTCCCACTCATAATCTAATTATCTATTGTCGCTTAGTATTCTAATTATTGTATGATACGTGTCTCATACTACGTACACCACACCATACATAGGGGTAAAATGTCTGGACATGTCTAAAGTACAGCTTGTATTATATTATTATGGCAGATGCATGCCTGGACTTGTCTAGAGTGAGCCCCCACCTCCCACTCAGCACACACCCTTAATGTCATTATACAAAAAAAAAAAAAAACTAAACAAAACGCAGAGTTTTAAAAGTTTATTGAGCAGATAATCAAAGTACAAAAATGCCACGATCTTAGAAATACATATATAAATTCAAGCACACACGTTAAAGCAGCGGTCATAAATTAAATATTTAAAAATACGTTTAGCTGAGTTACACTATACAATACACCAATAATATACACATAATCAGTATTTACAAGCTTAACCAACTAGATTGTAGCATCGGGTGCGTTCTTCTTTTTGGCAGCAAAGTCCCCTGGCTTATCCCCGTAGGTGTGAAGGGGGTAGTCTGGAGAGTGCGATTAGGCACGTCACTTACAGATGGATCATTCAGGTTTGTTTTTAAACCGTCCAAAATCTCTCTTGTAGACGAATTACCCACAACAGTAGATGGCATATTTATCTCAGCCATGGCATGCATAAATGCAACCCAGCCTGGCGGATTTTTATTTCTTGGTACTCTGTGGCTTTGAGTCGCGCAGCGCACAAGGTCCATCATGTTGGAGCCAAGAATAACATCACCCTTATAAATAAATTCGCCTTTTTCATTCCATGATGTAACTTTGGCATTCTGCTTCAGCCTATTTAACAAAAGTTCAGCATTTTTCTTAAAACGGGGATTGACATGTGATACAATTTCAAGGACCGAATCACTTTTATCAGCGGTTGTATTTGGCAATTGTTGATGACCAGGATCAAATTGATTAACAATGTTTAAAGTCGCTAGCTCTTTAGTCTCCTGTTTAGCAAGAACCAAGTATCTTTGCATTATATCTGTGTATCTTTTAATTTTCACATCATCCGGTAAGTCAGAGTTATGTAAAATACCGCTAATTTCATCATCCAAGCGTTGTATCACGCTCTGCCTTACATCGGATGGTGATGTAAAGACCTGACTCATCTTCTTGAGAGCGTGTTTCGGCACCAAGTACATTTTCTCAGCATGATCCATTATTTGTTAAAAAGCAAGCTTGTTATTAACGGAATTGCAAACCCCAATAGCGGTCCTATGAATCCACCTGTCTGGTTCACTAAGCGCTTCTTTTTCTTTATACTTGTTGCTTTATCACACAACCTCCTTATGGCTTTACGCCACTTCTTTAGAATCTTTTTCTGACGCTCCTTTAGCGGAATTCGTCCTTTTAGAATATTTAAGGCTACCTTGGCTATGGACGCTATTAAATCATCGCTCGCGTGGCGCAAAATAGATTTTCTGACAGAAGGAGTCGCTTTTACAAGCGTTTTTAAGAGAGCCCAATTACGGCGTAATCTCTCCGACATCCTGGCGGTTCTATGTAGGTGTTCTAGAATGCCCGTAGCCTTCTAAATATCACTTTTTAAAACCACTTCTCTTCTGAATATACACAGCCGGCAAATCTGGCGGTAAGAAACCCGACCTTAAACGAAGTTCCTCAGGGGTATTTGCCCTTAAATCTACTAGCAGGTGGCCATAAGGCTCCAGCGTAGCGTCCTCAAAAGCCTCCAAAAAGAAATGTGTTTTCCCAGGATACATTTGTCTCGCTAATGTTAGGATTTGCAATTTATCACGCGGGTTATTAAATAGAACCATGTACTTGGTGTTTAAATTTATCGTTCTACTCTTTTTACCTTGGCAAAATATGTTCTGCACCAGATACAATATACTTAGATTTCTATGATGCACATACTTGGTGAATGCCTTTTCAAGCTCGCTGTTTACACTAGCGGTATCCATAAGATCATCAACAATAGTCAAATTTACCTTGTCGGGCGGGAATAACTCATCATCTACAAACGTTTGTGGTAGGCCTTCAATAAACCTGATGTTTGGAAAGCATATAGAAAGTTCGTCATAAAGTTTTTGCCAGCATGCATAAAACCAAACAATATTATCGGGCTTGTGTGATAAATGTGTGTCAGTATTTTCTAGCAATTTTCTTACAAAATAACTCTTTCCAGAGTTGGACGGTCCTGCTAAAATGCATGAAAAAGGGTGTTGTAACCGTGTGTCCATGGATTAAAAACAAAACAGTCTTGTTGGAAAATCGCGAGAAGACGGCCTTTCAAAAACAGGATCCAGGAGCTTCTTAAAAAGAGCAACTAATTCACCTGAAAAAGAACGGTGTAACTGTCACCACAGCATTAGAACCCAAAAGGTAGTGTGGTAAAATCGTCTCGCAGACGCCTCTTTGTATATACAAGCCTCTGAGTTTTGCGCAACGGTCTTGTTTCAATTTGCCACAAGTTCTTATTTCTTACAAAACCTGGTTGCTCCACAGATATAAATTTCTGTGTTTCAAGATCACGGTTGAGGATGTAATCCAAAACCAGATCCTTTAGGCTGTCAAAATTAATATCCCTCGCATTAGCAACGTTTAGCGTGATCCCCTTAACCTTTAAAACCGTCTTACCGGTATTCAGTTTGTACCCATAGGATTTTGGACCGGTAGATACAAACTCTGTGATGTATGTGTTATCTGGTATTTCGCTGGTCAATTCACCCAAATAATCGCCTAAAGGGGGGAGCCAGTCACCTTCACGATGAACAAAAATGACAGAATCTGTGTCGTGATAAAGACACCTTTCCTGCAGTCTGTCCAGGAGGGAGTAGAGTTCTAGTCTGGCGTAGGCCGTTGTAAAACATGCTATAAAAATGTTTGTGTTTTTGTTGATTGTGTGATGTCCTTTTGCGTATTTCCAATTGACCGTCGCGGTTTCATCATCGATAAAATTCAGACAAGAAACCGTTGTAAAACATGCTATAAAAATGTTTGTGTTTTTGTTGATTGTGTGATGTCCTTTTGCGTATTTCCAATTGACCGTCGCGGTTTCATCATCGATAAAATTCAGACAAGAAACCTCGTAGTATGGTAGAAAGACATAGCGAAAGAGGTCATCAGGGTTATTCACGATGGTTGTACAGGGTAAATTAGATCTCTGAGCAAACTTCCCCCATAATGAATTTAAGAAAAGTTTTGAGATCTGTCTTTTCGCGGGGTTCACAGCAATATTTGCGGGGGCTAATTGTACACCTTCTCTTTCAAGAAAGGCCTCGATGTATTCTTTTTGCTTATCAGAATCTGTACACCAGCTCGGATAGCCCGATGCCTCCTGCTTGTCCCTAAGATGGACTTCAATGTAGGGCGCAAACAGCTTGTCCGTCTAATCGCACAATTGTTTTACCGTACCTGAATTTAACAGGGGTAGATTGGTCCGTCAGGATTGCTATTGAAATTGTATCGAAATTATTCTTGCATACCGGAATATAGTCGGGTCGCATATACTTTAGGGTGACAATCTCGTTGTTTCTGCTGGTAATTTCTACTGTTTTTAAAAGTTGAACGTACGAATTTCCAACAAGCGAATGCTGAACAATGTCTGAATAAACAAATAGCGTATAAAAACCAGAATTTATATCCGCGTACATTCCGCTCCTACCGAGCTGGTTGTTTTCAATAGAGCCTTCTACACAACCGCGTAGTCCTAAAATAGGCGCAAGCTTTTCACTAGGCATAAAAATGTGTGTCTGTGATTCGGGTGTATAAACAGACCTTTTTATGGGATCGTATTTCAATCTAAATGGTTCGGTCACAATTTTTAAGTTTTCTATGACCTCATTAATAGCTTTTACAACGTCCGCTACGGTAGAATAAAAACCAGGTTTGATGCGGTATTCAGTCAACGTGACACCTTTTTTACCGAAGAAAAAGGCGGTTTCTTGCGATCCGACGGTATACCAGCTATACGGATACTGGATTTCGGTCATAGCAACATCATAATCCCCTGACAAATGAACAGCTTTTGCGAGCTTTGTTGTATAAACCGCTATAGAATTTTCAGGATATATTTTGGATGAGGCGTTACAAGGCAGCGTTATATAAAAGGATCCAGATTCCATGGTTTATAGAGGGGTCAGTTGCTCTTCGCCGATCCAGGTATTGAATTTTGTGGGGTATCCGCGCCACTTTACGAAAAATTGAGTTTTACCCCTCACACGTCTTTTTCTTAATATCTTTTCTATTCTGTACACACGCTCAGCATCCGCCGGGACTTTCTGTAACTCTTCTTTGTAAAATGATCCTTCTATTGGAGCATTAGCCAAATCAACGAGTTTATACATAGGTTTTTTAAATCTTGTGTTGACGCTCGAGACAATGAAAATCTCCTCTGTGTAAGACTGTTCATACCCTTTAGCGAAAGTTCCTTTATACTGACTAATTCTGACATGATCCCCAATTTTTAAAGTAGGTCTCGCTGGTTTAAGACTCATGCATTTGCCATAAATGGTCCGCCATATTTTTAAAGAATTGTTTTTTGTTACGTCAACAGGTCTGCAGCGGATTGTAGTGTGGTATGTATGATTATAACTGTATAAAAAATCATTTAGAGCATCTATATATCGAAATGTATTGCAGCTATTTAAAAATCTCCACATTTTTGTTTTTAATGTCCTGTTAAACCGTTCCACTAAAGCGGCTTTCACAGTGTTTGTAGTAAAGAAATGGTGAATATTGCGCTCTTTACAAAGCCGCTTCATTGCATTGTTCATAAATTCCCGACCACGATCCGTCTGTAGTTTTTTAGGTACACGGTGATCCTTCTTAAAAATCGATTCAAAAGCTTTCACTACTGAGACGCCTGTCTTATCTTTCAGGGCAACACACCATGCATATTTTGATAATACGTCAATCACTGTTAAAATATATTTTATACCATCATTTTCTTTGGCGTAGCTTGACATATCACACAGGTCACTTTGCCATTGAGAGTCGATGGTTGCAACTATGACCTTATTTCTCACAAAATTTTTTCTTACGGGTTTATGCAGCGTGTACGCGTCTTGATTGTTTAACCACGCGGTTATAGCAGGTCTCTTTATACCATATTTTTGAACAGTTCTGTATAAACTTTCAACGCCGCCAAAAGACCCTGGCGCTTTAGGGTTAAAATATGTATTTTTCATATATTTTTCAGGCTGCCGCATCGTCATGATTGTATCAAGAGCTTTCAAGATGACACCTTATGCGTGTTTATTTCATACACGTGCGATATATCAGGGAAACTATGACGGCGTATATACTAACACGGATTTTATATACACTTTAGAATATAGCGGAATAATCTATTGATAAATAAATTAATAGCATCTGTAGTGTCCTGGTAGGAGGGGGTGTGTGTGTTTGAGCATCAGCAATCCCAGTGGGTGTCTCCTGTTACAAGCTATATAAGCGGCGTCTCTCCCACTCTATGACCAGCTCGCATCGCCCTGTAGTAGCCTACTCCAGACTCAGAAGATTCCTGTCAAGTTTACTCACAACATCACCGTGGATCAACCATAAATGTAAGTATTTTTATCAAACATTATTTTAATAGAACTTTAAATTTGTATACTATAAGGCCTAAATGTCTATTCTTTCAGTGCAAAATGAATTGAAACATAGCGTTTAGTGTTGTTATTATTATTAGTGTTATTATTATATTTCGTAATGCGTTGCGGCGTTATTAAATATTGTTTTAGCGCTATTTGTTTTACTTTCGGCAATATTTGAAAGTAAAATCGTGACACGATCGGTGTAATAAACCTATTTAATAAAATATTGATTTTAGATGTCGCAGCTAAATCAGTGCGGTTTTGAAGATTTGTTTGCTGGAATGACAGATTCTCAACTAGGTAAATAGAGTTTATTTACAGTTTTATGCTTTTACAGAGAGACTATACGGTGATACTAATCTATATTCTTTTTAAGTTGAGGCTTTTCAAATACCGCTTGATGAAGAGCATCTAGCAGCGATGCAATGTGGTGTAACGCATTGTCAGAACAGTATCGCCGATGCTATTTTGGAGCCGTTGCTCAGCTGTAAGTCATTTTCATAAATGTACATAAACCGCTAACAAAGCGTATGCAAAAACCTAACAATATTTTGTGATTTTATACAGCGGCCAATTCATCTAGTGTAGATGAGACACCGGTAGCGCAGAATGCGTCTTATTCTCGCGAGGCACGGAAAAAGGCGACGGCGGCCAACCCCCAGGCTAAAAAAGGTGCTAGAGCATATTGTAGTTTAAAATGAAAAAAATAAAAAATAAAAATAAAAATGCATGATAGTAAAATAAGTAATATCTATATTCACGCATTTTGAATTCTGTTGACAGATTGGAAATTTACTAAATCAAGAAAAAACTGTTTTAAAGAGAACATACAACCCAACCCCGCGCCTTACAACTGTGAAACACCAGGGCCTAGCACAGCAAGCCCGTCTTGTAAGTATATAATTAGGTTGTAGTATACATATAATTTATAAAAATCTGCGGTGTGATTGTTTATGTCGCGTGTGTAATACATGTAACTCACAAGATGGGGTGGCCAACTTGTTATCCGCGTGTTTGTTCGAGACTGGATAACGCTCTAGTTTTACCCATAGATAAATTATTTCCCGAGGTTGCTGTTTTACACTATGTTTCAGCGCTTGTTTATAATTCATACATGATGCAAAGTCTAACTCTCTTTTAGGTGTAATAACAGGAAAAGGTAAATCACATCCACGGCGCCACCCATTGACACATCCGTACAAGGACACGCCGATGAAAAAGAGCACCCCATCACCAGCGCCCTTTCGCCCGAATGACGAATCTACGCCTTTATCAAGAGATTGTGTCACTGGCAAAAACGAAGCTACACGTACAGCAACCCGCCACAAGCGTCGTATTAAGCTTACTACACCGAAGGACCCAGTTGTTGCACAATCATTGTTCAATCAGCAAAGCAGCTGTAATAGCCATACGACACTAGAAACCATCCCTGAAGTGGACGAAAGCATAGCCGATCAAGACGTCAGCGGTGAGAAACAAGCCATAAATTCAAACTGTAATCGGGTTTGTCATGATCAAATTTCTGCAAACATCCATTCAGACACCACACCTACACCCTGTAGTGAATGGGCACCAACCCGTTACCACGGGCAGTGGCCAAGAGAGGCTCTGTTTACATTAAGCGAACTGTCTGGTGTATGTCTCTACTTAGCCAATTTGCGCAACCAATTGACTTATTTAGTAAATACCCACTCAGAATTAAGTTTATCTATGCCAGGCAATGCTAAAATTAGCCAATTGTCTGAGCTGAAACAAAATATAACTTCTCTGTTCGAGACATCTCTGAGAAGACCAGAGAGTCCGTTCCTGAGATCACCAGAGAGCCCATTTCCATTCCAGACTGCTCTGACAAGACCTGATAGTTCATTTTAACTATATATGGTCGGTGGCGGATTGAATGAAATCTGTAAACGTAAACAGGGTCTTTTTAAAAGCTCAAAGTCTTTAAAAAGGGCTCTGAAAACGTTGTCGGTCTCTAAGAGATCTTTACCCCTCAGGAAGCGCAGAAGGGCTAACAGAGCAAAAACTCCAGACACAACGCAACAACCAAAGACACGACAATGCGGACAAGGCATTGACGATCCCTTAGAAGGCCCTAGCGGTGTTGGTTTGAATGGCAGAGTATACACACCCGAGATTGGCACGCGCGGTTATGACGCGCCTCTAGAAGGTGGCGACACTACCCCACGTGCCTCACAAACCAGTCCACAGAGGTCGTCACCCGCCAGGTCCGTACATCCTGTACCCCATCCAATATTACCATTGTCAGACAACGTTCTTCATCAGGTAGACAATCCTGTGATACTAGAACACCAGTTTCACAACGAGAGAGATCTAATTCGGTTTAACGGCGTTGAATATATCGATCACTTTAGGTTTAACAATTTAGAACGTATACATTCGTTTGTAGCTGCTCTGAGGGCTGTGCATGATGCCATTCAATCTTTACTGGACAGAGTCCTAAGAGATATTAACCCTGGTGATTTTGTTCAGTTAAGACTTGAAGGTGGCCATGCCTTAGATGCGATTTATTCTACAAAACAGTCGCGAGAGAACTTTAGCGCAGAGACATTTCTCAATGCGGTTGCAGCTGCTCTCCAGAGTAACGCTGAAACCCTGTCTTCACAGCAGCTCAAACTTGTAGTTATAGTCATTAGAAATCGACGTGGTGGAGTGAAACGCCGCTTTAAATCCATTATCTACAGTAAGATTATTGAGCAGAAAAAGCGGTGGCTGTATGACTTTAATAACTACGACTCTAATTTGTGTCTTGCGGCTAGCTTATGCGCTCTGATAGCCGGTGGTGATACTGACGACGCTACTTTATTGTCGCGGGCTAGACAGATACATGCTGATTTGGGTATTCCTGATAATGAGTTGGTTAGTTTCAGTGGTATAGATGCTTTTGAGAGTCACCTTGACATTGTCATTAAGATCTTGTACCACACCCGTGGGGACTGGCGCTATTTTGATACCGGTAAAAAACCTACTGAAAAGACTGTGTATATTCTGTATCATGACGGACATTACTACGGTATCAAAAATATGAAGGGTTTTATCGGCGAGTCGTACTTCTGTGAAAAGTGTAGTTCTGTGTTTCACCACAAAGACAACCATTCGTGTCAATATTTCTGCAGGGCTTGTCAAAGAGACGATTGTAGTGAGAGCGTTGAGCAACAGCCGCGGTGCCCTACATGTCGTGTGTTTTGTCGTTCGAACGCGTGTTTAGATCGCCACAACCAGTTGGGTAGAGAAAAGCTTGAGTTTTGTAGGCTTAAAACGTTTTGTGATCGTTGTTGTCGTTTTGTGTACAACAGAGGGGAAAAGCACAAGTGTAATGGTTTACGTTGCAGCGTTTGTGGCGCCCTCATGTATAAATTTGATGATCATCTTTGCTATATACAGCCTTACAAAGTAAAGAAAGAGACTGATCTATACATTTTTTATGACTTTGAATGCATGCAGGAAACGGGGGCGCACGTTCCCAATTACATTTATGCCACAACGTTGTGCGGCGCTAATTCCTGGGAGTTTGAGGGCAAAACCTGTACACGGGAGTTTGTTAGCTTCTTTACCAGTGGAAAATTTGCGGGCTATACTTTGATAGCTCATAATGCCGGTAGGTACGACGGGTACTTTATTGTTAAGGAGTTGATTAATGAAAAGGTGCGTGTAAAAATGGTTACTCAAGGTGGGCGACTTTTGTGTGTGACGCTGCCTGACTTGAAACTAAGGTTCATAGATTCCCTTAACTTCCTACCGATGAAATTAAGCCGATTACCAGAAGCGTTAGGGTTCTCGGGATCAAAGGGTCATTTCCCCCATTTCTTCAACACCGAAGAAAATCAAAACTATGTGGGATCCTTACCGGGTGTTCAGTATTACGGTGTTGAATATATGATGCCTAGTGACAAAAAGGATTTCTTGGAGTGGTATGAGACGCAGAAAAGCACTACTTTTGATTTTAAGGAAGAGTTAAAATCGTATTGTAAGCAGGACGTTCATGTTTTGAGACAGGCCTGTGAGCGTTACAGAGAGCGTGTGATGGAGATGACTAGAAAAAAGGTGACAAAATACTGTAAGCGTGGAAAGAGAAATGTTGTAATCACCCAAAGCATCGATCCTTTTCAGCTCATCACGCTGGCATCTGTATGTATGGCTATGTACAGGTTTAAGTTTCTTCCTAAAAATACCATAGCCATTTTACCAGCCGACAACTACCACAAAACTAAAAAGCGTTACTCATCACCGGCTATTCAGTGGCTCATGTATGTAGCGCACACTGAAAACATTGACATTCAGCACGCTTTGAGAGGGGGTGAAAAACAAGTAGGCAAATATTTTCTAGATGGATATGCCTGTGTTAATGGGGTGAACATAGCGTATGAATTTCAGGGGTGCTTTTACCACGGGTGCCCCATCTGCTATAACGAAAATGACACTAATGGCGTTACAAACACAAGCTACGGTCAGTTGTACCACACATTCTTCATTAAAAAACGTTTTCTACAGAGTTGTGGCTACGTAGTGCGTGTGCTTTGGGAGCATGAGTGGAATGAAATGGTAGAGAAAGATTCTAGACTTCAAGCATTCCTACTCAACATGCGGTTCCCAATACCTCTAGATCCTCGTGATGCGCTTTATGGCGGTAGGACTAACGCCATAAAGCTCTATCACAAACAGGCTGAAGGGGAAAGTATACATTACTACGATTTCACAAGTCTGTATCCCTTTGTCAACAAAACAAAAACATATCCGGTAGGCCACCCCAACATCATTTATGACAATTTTGCATACATAAAAAATTACTTTGGTATTGCCAGAGTTAAGGTTTATCCCCCGAGAGACTTGTTTTTTCCGGTCCTACCTATGAAAATGAACAATAAATTAATGTTTCCCCTTTGCAACACCTGCGCCACAAACTCCATGACGGATGTCTGCACGCATAGTGATGAACAGCGCTCTCTGACAGGTACTTGGTGTACGATAGAATTAGAGGTAGCTTTGGAGAAGGGGTACAGGATCGCAGAGATCTATGAGGTGTGGCATTTTCCCAACACAACGGACAAGCTGTTTGCGCCCTACATTGAAGTCCATCTTAGGGACAAGCAGGAGGCATCGGGCTATCCGAGCTGGTGTACAGATTCTGATAAGCAAAAAAGAATACATCGAGGCCTTTCTTGAAAGAGAAGGTGTACAATTAGCCCCCGCAAATATTGCTGTGAACCCCGCGAAAAGACAGATCTCAAAACTTTTCTTAAATTCATTGTGGGGGAAGTTTGCTCAGAGATCTAATTTACCCTGTACAACCATCGTGAATAACCCTGATGACCTCTTTCGCTATGTCTTTCTACCATACTACGAGGTTTCTTGTCTGAATTTTATCGATGATGAAACCGCGACGGTCAATTGGAAATACGCAAAGGACATCACACAATCAACAAAAACACAAACATTTTATAGCATGTTTTACAACGGCCTACGCCAGACTAGAACTCTACTCCCTCCTGGACAGACTGCAGGAAAGGTGTCTTTATCACGACACAGATTCTGTCATTTTTGTTCATCGTGAAGGTGACTGGCTCCCCCCTTTAGGCGATTATTTGGGTGAATTGACCAGCGAAATACCAGATAACACATACATCACAGAGTTTGTATCTACCGGTCCAAAATCCTATGGGTACAAACTGAATACCGGTAAGACGGTTTTAAAGGTTAAGGGGATCACGCTAAACGTTGCTAATGCGAGGGATATTAATTTTGACAGCCTAAAGGATCTGGTTTTGGATTACATCCTCAACCGTGATCTTGAAACACAGAAATTTATATCTGTGGAGCAACCAGGTTTTGTAAGAAATAAGAACTTGTGGCAAATTGAAACAAGGCCGTTGCGCAAAACTCAGAGGCTTGTATATACAAAGAGGCGTCTGCGAGACGATTTTAAAACACTACCTTTTGGGTTCTAATGCTGTGGTGACAGTTACACCGTTCTTTTTCAGGTGAATTAGTTGCTCTTTTTAAGAAGCTCCTGGATCCTGTTTTTGAAAGGCCGTCTTCTCGCGATTTTCCAACAAGACTGTTTTGTTTTTAATCCATGGACACACAGTTACAACACCCTTTTTCATGCATTTTAGCAGGACCGTCCAACTCTGGAAAGAGTTATTTTGTAAGAAAATTGCTAGAAAATACTGACACACATTTATCACACAAGCCCGATAATATTGTTTGGTTTTATGCATGCTGGCAAAAACTTTATGACGAACTTTCTATATGCTTTCCAAACATCAGGTTTATTGAACGCCTACCACAAACGTTTGTAGATGATGAGTTATTCCCGCCTGACAAGGTAAATTTGACTATTGTTGATGATCTTATGGATACCGCTAGTGTAAACAGCGAGCTTGAAAAGGCATTCACCAAGTATGTGCATCATA
>ONZH01001329.1:45000-265955 GCA_900303285.1 Rhinella marina | reverse complement strand
AGAGGGGGGCCAATAATAATCTAACTACAGAGGGGGGCCAATAATAATACTACTACAGAGGGGGCCAGATAATAATACTACTACAGAGGGGGGCCAATAATAACTACTACACAGAGGGGGGCCAATAATAATACTACTACAGAGGGGGGGCCAATAATAATACTACAGAGGGGGGCCAATAATAATAATACTTACTACTACAGAGGGGGCCAATAATAATAACTACTACAGAGGGGGGCCAATAATAATACTACTACAGAGGGGGCCATAATAATACTACTACAGAGGGGGCCAATAATATACTACTACAGAGGGGGGCCAATAATAATACTACTACAGAGGGGGGGCCAATAATAATACTACTACAGAGGGGGGCCAATAATAATACTACTACAGAGGGGGGCCAATAATAATACTACTACAGAGGGGGCCCAATAATAATACTACTACAGAGGGGGGCCAATAATAATACTACTACAGAGGGGGGCCAATAATAATACTACTACAGAGGGGGCAAATAATAATACTACTACAGAGGGGGCCAATAATAATACTACTACAGAGGGGGGCCAATAATAATACTACTACAGAGGGGGCCAATAATAATACTACTACAGAGGGGGGCCAATAATAATACTACTACAGAGGGGGGCCAATAATAATAATACTACTACAGAGGGGGGCCAATAATAATACTACTACAGAGGGGGGGCCAAATAATAATAATAATACTACTACAGAGGGGGGCAATAATAATACTACTACAGAGGGGGGCAATAATAATACTACTACAGAGGGGGGCCAATAATAATACTACTAACAGGGGGGGCCAATAATAATACTACTACAGAGGGGGGCCAATAATAATACTACTACAGAGGGGGCCAATAATAATACTACTACAGAGGGGGGCCAATAATAATACTATAGAGGGGGGCAATAATAACTACTACAAGAGGGGGGCCAATAATAATACTACTACAGAGGGGGGCCAATATAATACTACTACAGAGGGGGGCCAATAATAATACTACTACAGAGGGGGGCCAATAATAATACTACTACAGAGGGGGGCCAATAATAATACTACTACAGAGGGGGGCCAATAATAATACTACTACAGAGGGGGGCCAATAATATACTACTACAGAGGGGGCCAATAATAATACTATACACAGAGGGGGGCCATAATAATACTACTACAGAGGGGGCCAATAATAATACTACTACAGAGGGGGCCAATAATAATACTACTACTACAGAGGGGGGCCAATAATAAATACTACTAGAGGGGGGCCAATAATACTACTACTACAGAGGGGGCCAATAATAATACTACTACTACTACAGAGGGGGGCCAATATACTACTACTACAGAGGGGGCCAATAATACTACTACTACAGAGGGGGGCCAATAATACTACTACTACAGAGGGGGGCCAATACTACTACTACAGAGGGGGCCAATAATACTACTACTACAGAGGGGGGCCAATAATACTACTACTACAGAGGGGGGCCAATAATACTAATACTACTAAGAGGGGGCCAATAATACTACTACTACAGAGGGGGCCAATAATAATAATAATAATAATATACTACTACAGAGGGGGGCCAATAATAATAATAATAATAATACTACTACTACAGAGGGGGGCAATAATAATAATAATAATACTACTACTACAGAGGGGGGCCAATAATAATAATAATACTACTACTACAGAGGGGGGCCAATAATAATAATAATAATACTACTACAGAGGGGGCCATAATAATAATAATAATAATATACTACAGAGGGGGCCAATTAATAAAATAATAATACTACTACAGAGGGGGGCCAATAATAATAAATACTACAGAGGGGGGCCAATAATAATAATAATACTACAGAGGGGCGCCAATAATAATAATAATACTACAGAGGGGGGCCAATAATAATAATATATATATAATAATAGTACTACAGAGGGGGGCCAATAATAATAATACTACTACTACAAAGGGGGGCTAATAATACTACTACTACAAGGGGGGCAATAATAATAACTACTACAGAGGGGGGCCAATAATAATAATAATACTACTACAGAGGGGGGCCAATAATAATAATAATACTACTACAAGAGGGGGGCCAATAATAATAATAATACTACTACAGAGGGGGGCCAATAATAATAATACTACTACTACAGAGGGGGGCCAATGGGGGCAATAAATAATAATACTACTACTACAGAGGGGGGCCAATAATAATAATACTACTACAGGGGGGGCCAATAATAATAATAATATACTACTAAGAGGGGGCCAATATAATAATAATATACTACTACAGTGGGGGGCCAATAATAATAATACTACTACTACAGAGGGGGGCCAATAATAATAATACTACTACTACAGGGGGGCCAATAATAATACTACTACAGTGGGGGGCCAATAATAATAATAATAGGGGCCAATAATAATAATACTACTACAGAGGGGGGCCAATAATAATATACTACTACAGAGGGGGCCAATAATAATACTACTACAGAGGGGGCCAATAATATACTACTACAGAGGGGGCCAATAATACTACTACTACAGAGGGGGGCCAATAATACTACTACTACAGAGGGGGGCCAATAATACTACTACTTACAGAGGGGGGCCAATAATACTACTACTACAGAGGGGGCCAATAATACTACTACTACAGAGGGGGCCAATAATACTACTACTACAGAGGGGGGCCAATAATACTACTACTACAGAGGGGGGCCAATAATACTACTACTACAGAGGGGGGCCAATAATACTACTACTTACAGAGGGGGCCAATAATACTACTACTACAGAGGGGGGCCAATAATACTACTACTACAGAGGGGGCCAATAATACTACTACTACAGAGGGGGGCCAATAATACTACTACTACAGAGGGGGGCCAATAATACTACTACTACAGAGGGGGGCCATAATACTACTACTACAGAGGGGGGCCAAATACTACTACTACAGAGGGGGGCCAATAATACTACTACTACAGAGGGGGGCCAATAATACTACTACTACAGAGGGGGCCAATAATACTACTACTACAGAGGGGGGCAATAATACTACTACTACAGAGGGGGGCCAATAATACTACTACTACTACAGAGGGGGCCAATAATACTACTACTACAGAGGGGGGCCAATAATACTACTACTACAGAGGGGGGCCAATAATACTACTACTACACAGAGGGGGGCCAATAATACTACTACTACAGAGGGGGGCCAATAATAATACTACTACTACAGAGGGGGGCCAATAATAATACTACTACAGAGGGGGGCCAATAATAATATACTACTACAGAGGGGGGCCAATAATACTAACTACTACTACAGAGGGGGCCAATAATACTACTACTACAGAGGGGGGCCAATAATAACTACTACTACAGAGGGGGGCCAATTAATATACTATACAGAGGGGGGCCAATAATACTATACTACAAGGGGGGCCAATAATACTATATACAGAGGGGGGCCAATAATAATACTACTACAGAGGGGGGGCCAATAATAATAATACTAACTACTACAGAGGGGGGCCAATAATAATAATACTACTACTACAGAGGGGGGCCAATAATAAACTACTACAGGGGGGCCAATAATAATAATAATAAAATACTACTACAAGAGGGGGGGCCAATAATAATAATACTACAGAGGGGGGCCAATAATAATAATACTACAGAGGGGGGCCAATAATAATAATACTACAGAGGGGGGCCAATAATAATAATACTACAGAGGGGGGCCAATAATAATAATACTACAGAGGGGGGCCAATAATAATAATAATACTACAGAGGGGGGCAATAATAATATACTACAGAGGGGGGCCAATAATAATACTACTACAGAGGGGGGCCAATAATACTACTACAGAGGGGGCCAATAATAACTACTACAGAGGGGGGCCAATAATAATAATAATACTACAGAGGGGGGCCAATAATAATAATAATACTACAGAGGGGGCCAATAATAATAATAATACTACAGAGGGGGGCCAAATAATAATAATACTACAAGGGGCAATAATAATAAACTACAGAGGGGGGCCAATAATAATAATAATACTACAGAGGGGGGCCAATAATAATACTACTACAGAGGGGGGCCAATAATAATACTACTACAGAGGGGGGCCAATAATAATAATACTACTACTACTACTACTACTACTACAGAGGGGAGCCAATAATAATACTACAGAGGGGGGCCATTAATAATAATGCCATGGGGATGCCAGAACCAGTGATCAAAGGAATTTCCCGGGAGATCATTTGCAGGAGATGTCGGGTACCGGGTCACATGGTAGCCCCCAGTGTCCCCTCATCACAGAGCCCATGGACTGTTCTGTGGGCTGGTGCATTTCCCTCTTTTCACAGCCAACTTACTTCGCCGTACCTACTTAGGGGGAGTGACCCCATATGTGTACACTAACGATCAATGGGACTCTTGTGTCAGGACTGTTGGACTCTGGGAGCTTGGTCACTCTTATCTCAGCCTCTCCCTCATTGTTGTGGGGTTGGTGAAATGTTTGCTGCATGATGCTATTATTGGTCGTGACTGACCCCTGTTCGGGGACCTGTGGGCAAAGACAGCTATGCCAAATCATCCCAGAGGTCCTGGTAACCCGGTGGGTGGAAGTCCAGGGGTAGCCCAGGAGTTTCCTCTGACTGTACTGCTAAGGGACAATGAGGAAGAGGCTATAACCGAGGAAAATGTCCCCGAATGAGGACCTTTTATACCTGGTGACCAAGATACAGGACGAAGTGGTAGTGTAGCTACTAGTCCCGGGACCATATAGACGTATGGTTATGGATATGGCCGACTCCCTTGTCTTAGGTGGTCACCTAGGGGAAGACAAAACACTTGAGAGAGTCCTATAACAATTTTATTGGCCAGAGTGCTACTGGGAGATTAGGGATTTCTATCAATCTTGTCAAGTTTGCCAGGTCACTTCCCCGGTAGCTAACTTCCATAGCACTCTGGTCCTATTACCAATCATTGAGGTCCCCTTTGAAAGGATAGCAATGGACCTGGTAGGGCCATTGGTGAAGTCAACTAGGGGGCATCAGTACATCCTTGTAATCGTTGATTATGCTACCAGTTACCCTGAGGCTGTTCCCCCCTATGGAACCCCTCATACAGAAATATTGCCTGGGAATTGTTCTAGGTCTTCTCCCAAACGGGGATTCCAAAGGAGATTCT
The DNA here is from genome assembly GCA_900303285.1 of Rhinella marina. Taxonomy (NCBI): domain Eukaryota; kingdom Metazoa; phylum Chordata; class Amphibia; order Anura; family Bufonidae; genus Rhinella; species Rhinella marina. The sequence continues at coordinate 260,683 of ONZH01001329.1, read as the reverse complement.
TACAGACCAGGGAACCCTGTTTATGTCAAAGGTGATGAGGGAACTGTGCAAAGTTTTAAATCACTCAGTTGTGTACATCGGTCTACCATCCTCAGACAGATGACCTCGTGGAGAGATTTAATAAGACCTTAAAAGCCATGCTGAGGAAGGTGGTGGAGAAGGATGGGCGGGACTGGGATTGTCTTCTACCCTACCTTTTGTTCTCTATTAGAGAAGTACCCCAAACCTCCACAGGGTTTTCACCCTTCAAATTACCATATGGCAGGAACCACAAGGGTCTTTTGAATGTGACAAAGGAAACATGGGAGAGTGAGGCTACACCCTACAAAAGTGTAGCAGAGCACATAGCCCAGATGCAGGAGAGGATGTCGAGAGTATGCCAATTGTAAAGGAGTATATGCTTCAGGTACAAGAGGCATAGGCCCAGGTCTATAATGGGTCCGTCTGTCTGATACAGTTAAATCCGGGAGATTGTGTATTAGTGTTAGCAAATTCCTAGCCAAATAGCAGTGTCCCTATGAGATAGTGGAAAAAGTGGGGGAGGTCAACTATAGGGTACACCAGCCAGGAAAGAGGAATCCCTTCCAGATTTACCATGTCATTTTGATCAAACCCTGGAAGGGGAGAGACCCACCTGAAGCTTCTTGCCTGGTGACTTCTTACTGCAAATTGAAGCTGTTAACGTTTCAGAGACCAGATCCCCCTCCTATAGACAACAGTGTAGGGAACTGCTGCAGAGGAATAAGGATCTCTAAGCGTAACCCCTCGGGTGTGCCAATGTGATAGAACATGAGATCCTCACAGATCCCCAAGTGAGGGTGAACTTAAAACCGTATTGGATCCCTGAAGCACGCCGGGAGGTCATTTCCAAGGAGGTCTGAAGGATGAAAGAGCTAGGGGTGATCGAGGGGTCTAAAAGTGGGTGGTCCAGCCCCACAGTGCTAGTGCAAAAACCCAAACGGCGAGTGGAGATATTGCAATGACTACTGCAAGCTTAATCAGGTGTCTAGGGTTGATGCCTACCCTATGCCCAGGGTAGATGAGCTGGTCGAACGACTAGGCCCGGCGAGGTATATTAGCACCTTAGACCTCACTAAGGGTTACTGGCAGATCCCAATGTTAAGAGGCTAACGAGAAGACGACTTTCTCTACCACTTGGGGGTCTTTTCAGTATGTACGAATGCCGTTTGGGTTGCACCTTCCAGAGGGCCATGGACTAAGTTCTATGCACCCATAGAGGGAGTATGCAGCTGTGTACTTAGATGACATTGTCATCTTTAGTTACGATTGGGAAAGTCATCTCAGAAAAGTTCAGGTGGTCCTTAATGCTTTAAAGGGAATCTATGACCCCGATTCTGGATTATTAGATACATGCACAGTGCTTCAGATGAAGACTTCAGATCACTATTTTTTTTATTTTCCTACTGCACCCCATTACCCCGCTGTCAGCGCTCAAAGCTGCTCCGAAATACCCAGTCCGGACTCCTGAGCTGTTCTAACACAATGGGGAGGACTCATTTGCATCTGCACAGCAGTCCTGTCAATGTATTTCAGTGCAATCTGAGCGTCGACAGTGAAGAAATGGGAGGCAGTAAGAACACAAAAAATTGCGATCTGGACTCCATATATGCACTACTACTCATGTTTTTCTGTAGAAAATGGTCCAAAATTGGGGCGACAGATTCCCTTTGAGGAAGGCTGGGTTTACGAGTAACCCAGCCAAATGTGCCCTAGGGATGGAGGAAACCAGATACCAGGGCTACGTAATGGGGAGAGGGGAGATTAAACCCCAGCTTAATAAGGTAGAAGCCATTCAGAATTGGCCACTCCCACTAACCAATAAGCAGGTCAAGGTGTTTCTGGGTATTGTGGGATACTATGGCGGTTTGTCCCTAGGTTCGCAGAAATAGTGGTTCCCCTGACGACCTGACAAAGGGTACGAAGTTGGCCATGGGGAGATGGTCCCCAGAACCAGAAAGAGCCTTTCAGGAGCTTAAACAGGCCCTGTGTAAACAACCTGTGTTGATAGCCCCAGACTTCTCCCACGAGTTTGTGGTCCAGACCGATTCCTCCGATGTGGGTCTGGGTGCAGTCATGTCTCAGGTACTGAATGGAGAGGAGCACCCAGTGATATACCTTAGTAGAAAATTGTCCCCAGCAGAAAGAAATGTGAGAAGTCTGTTCCTCCTCAAGCTGGTGGTGGAAACCAGGAACTACAGAGGACTGTAAGTCAGACTACTTCACATGGACTGTGTTTTTTGTGTGTTTACATGCTGAAGTAGTGAGTTTTTGTTTAAACCGTTTGGGCAAAATAAAGACTATTGTTTGAGCTATATCTGAAGTCTCCATTTGAGCTGATCACAAGTATATATTATTTTTTTACGGGACACCTTAGACCTTTCTTTTCTGCCTTAGGTGATGTAATGTTTAAAAAAAATATTTAAGGAAAAACTGAATAATTTAAATTATATTTTTTCCTTCTCAATTTTTTACTATTACAAAAGGTTTCTAGACAAAATATTTATAAAACATGTTAAATATATAAACAGTTTAAATGAATTTTAACTCCTCCCCTTTCTGCAGAATAAAAAATATACATTAATAACAAAAAATATAAACATCATGTGCATCTGTCAAAAAACGGCCGTACTATTAAAATATAAATATATTTTCCAGTACGGCTAATGGCGTAATGAGAAAAAAGGGTCAAAATGACCAATTTGCTATTTTTTTTTTTTATTGCTTCTTACCCCAAAAAATTTAACAAAATGTGATCAAAAAGTCACACACATGCCAAAATTGTATCAATAAAAACTGCAGAATGTCTCGTAAAATAGCTCAGTAGATATAACTCTATAAAAAGGGGTCAGAACATGATGTATAAAAATGTATTTTTTTCAAAGTTAAATTTATTTTTAATCTATTTATACATAAAATCGTTGTAATTGTACTGACCCAGAGAATGATGGGCATCAGTTTTGCCGCAAAGGGAACGCTGTGGGAACAAAACCCGTAAAACGGTGGAGGAATTGGATTATTTGTTTTTTTTTAAATCAATTCCACCCCATGGCTCAAGGAAGATAGGGAAGAAAAATGAAAACGAAAAAACATCCGGTATCCTAAGGGTCAAACAGTGTATTTCTTTATAATCCTTGAGATCACAGGTGTTTACATTCCTATTTAATTCCATTCTCTTACACAAATATTGTATTTTCTATTTATTACAGAGTTTAACATGTCGAGAAGAACTTATGACTTTAATTTTGTCTCTGTTACCTCTGGTTTGGAAGATTCCTGTGGATGAAGATATGGCAAGAGGTAAATGTGCAAAACGTATATTTTAGAACATTGTGTAAATGCACCTGAAAAGTTAGTAAGAAACTTCTTGACCATTTCATCTAACCTCAGTACTCCTTTAACCCCTTAGTGCTATATGACGTGTATTCTCGTCATAGAGCACTGCTGGTTAATGCTTTTAGTTACATAGTTGTTTAGGTTGGAAAAAGACATAAGTCCATCAAGTCCAACCTGTAATCCTGCTATATCCATTCCTGGCATGGCATTAAACCATGCCTGGTGCCGATGTCGGCCGTTTAACCCCTTTCATGCTGCGGTCCATAGGGACTGCTGTATTGAACGGGTTAACAGAGGGAGGGAGCTCCCTTCCCCATCGCGCTGCTGTAGCAGCGTCCCGCTGGTTACCATGTTAACCGCGTTCACAGTCATCCGACTTGCCATGGTATAGCTAAGCCTGATCAGGCTCCTGCTAAAGGCAGGAGTCTGATCAGGCTTACTGAGCATGACAATGCCCTGCACTACACTATACAGTAGGGTTGCAGCGGTAACCGGTTCCACGGTATACCACGGTAATGAAATGCACGGTTATCAAACCGTGGGCATTTGCTTATTACCGGTAAATGGCGACAAGACTTTTTAGTCTTGTCGCCATTTGCGCCTGGACCCGACCGCATTACTGATACTAGGCTGCGCTACTGCGCAGCCTAGTATCAGAGGACATGGAGAAGATAAAATAAAAAAAATCACTTACCCGTCCGGCGCTCCTCCTTTTTTGGGGTCGCGCTGTACTGTCCTGACCGCGTACAGCGTCAGGACGTAGTGCGCGCACTCTGACCTGACGCTGCACGCTGTCAGGTGACAGTGCAGCTACGGGAGACTAAGGAGCGCCGGACACCGGAGAGGAGCCGCAGCGCAGGAAAAGTAAGTGATTTTTTTTTATTTTATTTAGATGGTGGGCTGAAGGGGCCACAGTGGGCTGATGGGGGCACAGTGGGCTGATGGCACAGTGGGCCGATTTGAGGTCTGAAGGGGGCACTGGGGCTGATCTGAGGTCTGAAGGGGGCACTGTGGGCCGATCTGAGGTCTGAAGGGGGCACTGGGGCCGATTTGAGGTCTGAAGGGGGCACTGGGGCCGATCTGAGGTCTGAAGGGGGCACTGGGGCTGATCTGAGGTCTGAAGGGGCACTGTGGGCCGATCTGAGGTCTGAAGGGGGCACTGTGGGCCAATCTGAGGTCTGAAGGGGGCACTGTGGGCCAATCTGAGGTCTGAAGGGGGCACTGTGGGCCAATCTGAGGTCTGAAGGGGGCACTGGTGGGGCCGATCTGAGGTCTGAAGGGGGCACTGTGGGCCGATCTGAGGTCTGAAAGGGGGCACTGTGGGCGATCTGAGGTCTGAAGGGGCACTGTGGGGCCGATCTGAGGTCTGAAGGGGGCACTGTGGGCCGATCTGAGGTCTGAAGGGGGCACTGTGGGCCGATCTGAGGTCTGAAGGGGGCACTGGGGCCGATCTGAGGTCTGAAGGGGGCACTGTGGGCCGATCTGAGGTCTGAAGGGGGCACACTGTGGGCCGATCTGAGGTCTGAAGGGGGCACTGTGGGCCGATCTGAGGTCTGAAGGGGGCACTGTGGGCCGATCTGAGGTCTGAAGGGGCACTGTGGGCCGATCTGAGGTCTGAAGGGGGCACTGTGGGCCGATCTGAGGTCTGAAGGGGGCACTGTGGGCCGATCTGAGGTCTGAAGGGGGCACTGTGGGCCGATCTGAGGTCTGAAGGGGGCACTGTGGGCCGATCTGAGGTCTGAAGGGGGCACTGTGGGCCGATCTGAGGTCTGAAGGGGGCACTGTGGGCCGATCTGAGGTCTGAAGGGGGCACTGTGGGCCGATCTGAGGTCTGAAGGGGGCACTGTGGGGCCGATCTGAGGTCTGAAGGGGGCACTGTGGGCCGATCTGAGGTCTGAAGGGGGCACTGTGGGCCGATCTGAGGTCTGAAGGGGGCACTGTGGGCCGATCTGAGGTCTGAAGGGGGCACTGTGGGCCGATCTGAGGTCTGAAGGGGGCACTGTGGGCCGATTCTGAGGTCTGAAGGGGGCACTGTGGGCCGATCTGAGGTCTGAAGGGGGCACTGTGGGCCGATCTGAGGTCTGAAGGGGGCACTGTGGGCCGATCTGAGGTCTGAAGGGGGCACTGTGGGCCGATCTGAGGTCTGAAGGGGGCACTGTGGGCCGATCTGAGGTCTGAAGGGGGCACTGTGGGCCGATCTGAGGTCTGAAGGGGGCACTGTGGGCCGATCTGAGGTCTGAAGGGGGCACTGTGGGCCGATCTGAGGTCTGAGGGGCACTGTGGGCGATCTGAAGGGGGCACTGTGGGCCGATCTGAGGTCTGAGGGGCGGGGCCGATCTGAGGTCTGAGGGGGCACTGGGCCGATCTGAGGTCTGAAGGGGGCACTGGGCCGATCTGAGGTCTGGGGGCACTGTGGGCCGATCTGAGGTCTGAAGGGGGCACTGTGGGCCGATCTGAGGTCTGAAGGGGCACTGTGGGCCGATCTGAGGTCTGAAGGGGGCACTGTGGGCCGATCTGAGGTCTGAAGGGGGCACTGTGGGCCGATCTGAGGTCTGAAGGGGGCACTGTGGGGCCGATCTGAGGTCTGAAGGGGGCACTGGGCCGATCTGAGGTCTGAAGGGGCACTGTGGGCCGATCTGAGGTCTGAAGGGGGCACTGGGCCGATCTGAGGTCTGAAGGGGGCACTGTGGCCGATCTGAGGTCTGAAGGGGGGCACTGTGGGCCGATCTGAGGTCTGAAGGGGGCACTGTGGGCCGATCTGAGGTCTGAAGGGGCACTGTGGGCCGATCTGAGGTCTGAAGGGGGCACTGTGGGCCGATCTGAGGTCTGAAGGGGGCACTGTGGGCCGATCTGAGGTCTGAAGGGGGCCTGGGCCCTGGGTCCTGAGGGGCCCGATCTGAGGTCTGAAAGGGGCACTGTGGGCCGATCTGAGGTCTGAAGGGGGCACTGTGGGCCGATCTGAGGTCTGAAGGGGGCACTGTGGGCCGATCTTGAGGTCTGAAGGGGGCACTGTGGGCCCGATTGGAGGTCTGAAAGGGGGCACTGTGGGGCCGATCTGAGGTCTGCAAGGGGGCACTGTGGGCCGATCTGAGGTCTGAAGGGGGCACTGTGGGCCGATCTGAGGTCCGAGGATTAGTGTATCTTTTAATAATATATGTAACAAACTGTGATACCATGATAACCGTAATACCGCGGTATTTACTGAGACGGTTATCATACCGTGAAAATTTCATACCGTTGCAACCCTACTATACAGTGTACTGCAGTGTATTGTAGAGGCATCAGGCCCACTGGATCTTCAACAACCAAGTGGGTCTGTGTAAAAAAAAAAAAAAATATAAAGGAAAAAAAGGTGAAAAAAGTAAACGAAAAAAAGTTAAAAAATTAAATTTCTTCTTACAGCTGCACATTTATAAACAATTAAAAATTAAAAAAATAAAATACACTACACGTTTGCTATCATCGTGTTCGGAACAGCCTGATCTATAGAAGGATCACGTTACTTTCCCCACATGGTGAAGGTCATAAAGAAAAAAAGCAAAACTATGATGGAATAGAAATTTTGTACCCCAAGATCAGTCACCTCATCCCCCAAAAAATGAGCCCCTAAATGACAGTCATCCAAAAAATGAAAAAATATGGCTTTCAGAAAATAGACACAAAAACATTTTTTTTCTAAAATTCTTTTATTGTGTAAAACCAAAATAAATAAAAAAAAAACAAATTGGGTATTGCTGTGTCCGTAACGACCTGCTGTATAAAAAAAAAAAAAAAAAAAATCACTCACTCGTCCCCCAAAAGGTAAATTCCGTAAAAAAAATTAAATAAAAACTGTGCCAAAAAAGCCATTTTTTTGTCACCTTAAATCACACAGTGTAATAACAAGCGATCAAAAAGAAATATGTACCCCAAAATGGTACCTATCAAACCGACATCTCATCCGGTAAAAAATAAGCCCCTGCATAAGAAAATCGGCAAAAAAAAAAAAAAAACTGTCAGAATATAGAGATACATGATTGTTTTTTTTATTTTTTGTTTTGTGTATCAAAAATGCTTTTATTGTGTTAAAGTGAAATAAGTATACGTATAGGTATCGCCTCATCCGTAACAACCGGCTCTATAAAAATATCACTTGTCCTAACCCCTCAGGTGAAGGCTACATTCACACAACAGTTGTTTTCACGGTCTCTGAGCCACATATTTTGCGGCTCAGATCCAGACCCATTCATTTCTATGGGGCCACAACACGTTGTGCTGTCCGCATTCGTTGCACAGTACCGCGGCCCCGCAAAAAAAAAAAAAATAGGACATAGCAATTGCGGACAAAAATAGGCATTTCTATGAGAGCCACGGCATGTGCTGGCCGGTATCAGTATTTTGCAGATCCACAAAACACAACGGTTGTGTGAATGTAGCCTAATACTGTAAAAATAAAATAAAAACTGCCAACAAAGCAGTTGGACAATCGCCCAAAGAATTTTAAAAAATGGCTTTCAGAAAATGGAGACAAAAACATTTTTTTTTTCTAAAATGCTTTTATTGTGTAAAACCAAAGTAAAAATAAACATATTGGGTATCGCTGCATCCGTAACGACCACCTCTATAAAATGATCACATGATCTGTCTCGAAGATGAATGCTGTAAAAAAAACTGTCCAAAACAACCAATTTTTTGGTCTACTTGCCCAATTAAGTGTAATATTGAATGGTCAAAAAATATTATATACCCAAAATTTGGACCAATGAAAATGCCAACTCTTCCCGCAAAAAATGAGCCAATGCACGGCAAAGTGTCTTTCAGAAAATGAACACAAACATGGTTTTCTTTTTTTCAAAAATGCTTTATTTTGTAAAACTGAAACAAAGACACATTTGACATCATCGCGTCCATAACAACTTGCTCTATAAAAATAGCACATGATCTAACCTGTCATATGAACATTGTAAAAAACAAAAAATAAAAACAGTGCCAGAACAGCCATTTTTGGTTACCTTGCCTAACAAAAAGCATAATATAAAGCGATCAAAAATCATATGTCATCCAAAATAGTATCAATAAAACTGTCACCTTGTCCCGCAGTCTGCAAAATACGGGCACTTTGTTTTTTTTTCCTACTGTAGAGTACATCAGGGGGGATTCAAATGGGACATGGTGTCTAAAAACCAGTCCAGCAAAAAACATCTGGCACTACTTTCCTTCTGTGCCCTGCCGTAGGACAAAACTGATCAATTCAGGACCGTTTGTGAGAGCCTGTGATGTATCTCACAAACGGATCCTGCAAACTCAAGTGTGAAAGTAGCCTAAGTTGAATGGAATATAATAGAATGTTTTTGGAATGTTTTTACTACACCAAAATTGATTAGGCGGCAACATAAATATGAAACTACAGATTCAATAGAAATTCATCTTTATTCAATCATGATTAACAATTCATAGTTACAGGCATGCAAAATGAGCAGTTTTGGACCAACAATTCAGCTGCAAACACCTCCTGGGAAGAAGGCTCAAAATAAATTCACAAAAGCAGTTTTAACTGCTATAGTAGATATAAAGGTATCGACAATGTAAACACAGTTGATCCTAGCCAGAAACAGATGCACCACTAATAGTTAAAAACATATAACGGAAAACAGAATGTGTCCTCCGGTTCAGACAACCCCAATGCTAGTGTAAGGCCACTTTCACACAGTATTTGGTCAGTATTTTTCATCAGTATTTGTAAGCCAAAACCAGGAATGGGTCCAAAATACAGAAGAGGCACATATATTTCCATTATACCTCCTTCTCCGTAGGTTCCACTCTTGGTTTTGGCTCACAAATACTGAAGCAAAATACTGACCAAATACTGACCATGTGAAAGAGGCTGAAGTGTAACAAGTGTGTCAAAAAGCCACAAAAATACATACCCATCCAAAAGATGTATCAAATATTATTAGGAAAACATACCTAAGAGGAATAAAGGCAACATTGCACATTTTATGCAGGCTGCCATAAGTGATATTCTAAGCCAAATACCGCAAGATCATGCTACAGGTTATGGACACCTTAAATGTCTTAAAGGAAATGTGCCTGTTAACCCCTTAATGACCGGGCAATTTTGCACCTTCGTGACCAGACTGATTTTTGCTAATTTGCCATGTCACTTTATGTGGTAATAACTTTGGAATGCTTTTACTTATCCAAGCCATTCTGAGATTGTTTTCTTGTAACACATTGCACTTCATGTTAGTGGTAAGTTTGAGTCAATATGTTTCACCTTTATTTATAAAAAAAAAAAAAAATTTACAGAAAATTTGGAAAAATTTGTAAATTTCCAAATTTGAATTTCTCTGCTTTTAATGCAGATAGCGATAGCTGACAAGAGTTATTACTTTACATTTCCCATATGTCTACGTTATGTTGGCATCATTTTGAAAATGTCATTTTACTTTTTTAGGACATTAGAAGACTTAGAATTTTTACATTTTTTTAAGAAAATGTCTAAAACCCACTTTTTTTAAGGAGAACTTCGTTTATGAAATCACTTTGTGGGCCTTACATACATACTAGATACCACCCCAAAATTACTCTATTTTCTAAACAACACCCTTCAAGTTATTCAAAACTGATTTTACGAACTTTGTTAATCCCGTAGGAGCTCCACAAGAATTAAAAGAAAATGGAGAAGAAATTTCAAAATTTCCCATTTTTTGCAGTTTTTCTATTTCAATACATTTTTTCTTATAACACAGAATGGGTTAACAGCCAAACTAAACTCAATATCTATTACCCTGATTCTGCAGTTTACAGTAACACCCCATATATGGTTATTGACTACTGTATGGGTGAACAGCAGAGCTTAGAATAGATGGAGCACAATATGGCTTTTGGAGGGCAGATTTCACTGGAATAATTTTCAGGCGCTGTGTTGCATTTGAAGATACCCTGAGGACCCCCCACAGTGGAAACCCCCAAAAAGAGACCCCATTTTGGAAACTATACCCCCTAAAGTATTCATCTAGGGGTGTAGTGAGCACTTTGGCAGAATTTGCTTTTCATAGAATTTAGATACCTTTTGGCTGTATAAAAAAACAAAAAAACAAAAAAAACCATATTTTACTGAAAAATGTCACTTTAGACCCAAGTTTTTCATTGTCACAAGGGGTAACAGGAGAAAGTCACCACTAAATATGTTAACCATTTTCTCCTGAATACGGCAACACCCCATATGTGGTTATTGCCTACTGTATGGGTGAACGGCAGAGTTTAGAACAGATGGAGCACAATATGGATTTTGGAGGGCAGATTTCACAGTAATAATTTTCAGGCGCTGTGTTGCATTTGAAGATATCCTGAGGACCCCCCACAGTGGAAACCCCCTAAAAGTGACCCCATTTTGGAAACTACACTCCCTAAAGTATTCATCTAGGGTGTAGTGAAAAAAAAAAAAAAAAAAAAAAAAAAAATTATTATATATATATATATATATATATATATATATATATATATTTATATATATATATTTTTTTTTTTTTACAGTATTCATCTAGGGGTATAATGAGAATTTATTTTTACATTTTGGAGTTTGTCTAATTTTCCAAATTATAATTGGCTAATGAAATGTGGAGTGTTTAACAGTGGATTGCATGATAAATTAAAAAAAGGGCAAAAGTGCATAAAAGAAGTAAAAATAAAATTAAACTGATTAAATTAATAATCTTGGGAAGTGTAGTAAATGCGGAAACACTGCCTAATGCAAAGTCCAGGCTTATCTGGACAGGTGTCACATTGATATGTGGTGTCCCGCCGTATCCCATTCTTATAACAGACCCTACATCTCTTGTGGGCTCTGCTTTTTTTTACAGTAGGGGGCACCTCTGATGGGAAATGTTGCCCTGGAATAATTCTGCTGGCACGACTGGATGACGCTATGCCACTGCTTTCCTGGCGCTGCTCTCCAAATATTAAATTTTTTATATTTTTTTTTCTTGAAAATTAAGATATGTTCCTTGGTTCCCTGCTTTTTGGAACTAACAAAATAATTATACAGGGCTACTTGCATAAGGTGGGATGCAAGCTTCTTATACCAAACACGGGATTTCCTGGCCGCGCTTTAGGGCTGCAGCATTTGGTCTGCAAAGTCCACCCCACCCATATATTTATTATAATCCTGTATGCAGACAGGTTTGCAGACGGTGGTATTTGTGCCGCGTACAGAAACAGGGCTGCTGCCTGGATGTATAGATGTCATTATGAGGACATATTTTTTCTCTTTATATTTTATAAGTAAGATGTCCACATTGCAAAGGCCCTTTATTTCTCCAGGTTTCAGTTTTTGGTTGACTAAAGGCTTGGGCTGGCCTCTTTGATTGCGGCGTATGGTGCCACAAGCCACTGTCTTTCTTACTGAAAGGCACGTGGGGGGCACTGTGTGTTGTCAGCGAAGTGCAGAAATCACAGAATTGTCTCGAATCGTTGTCTTGTCATTACTTCCCTGTACATGGGGGTATCGTACAAGACATCAGATGATCAGTAAGGTCTGATAGTGTGTTGTGTGTTTTTTTTTTTTTTTTTTTTTTTTTTTTTGAGACCCATATTTAGAAGAAGGCCCCAAAACTTTAAAATGTCCGCCACAACAACAGGCACCATATGCCAGTCTTAGCGTAATATGAGGTGGGGTGACTAGCAATGAATTGAGCAGCGTATAAATTGGTCTGCTCAACCATGAAATTTATCAGTTCTTCTGATAAGAAGAATTTAAAAAAAAATTCCACCTCCCTAAACCCCGTAACATCAAAATGGATGCTTGTGACAGAATTAAATTCTGCAACAGACGGAGCATATGACTCTGTGGGCAACCATTTGGGGTAAATGGTGCTAGTGCCAGGCAAAAGAGTCTCGTATGCGACTTTGCTGCGGTTCGTCATCACTAGTGTTAGCAGATGATGATGAAATTTGAAACTGTTTGGTCTCGCTTGCACTTTCTGTATCAGAACAGATAAATGTGTATGCCTCCTCTGCCGTATACATACGCTCAGCCATTTTATATGGTGCAAACTAATATATAAATAAGTATTTATTAACCCTTTTAACCCTTTTACCCTAACACTACCTCGGACTATTTCTGTCTAACTGCTAGTACTCCGGCTAACTAACTATGGCTAATCTAATTACATATAATTGTGTATGTATAGTACTTTTTTTTTTTTTTTTTTTCCCTTTCTTGAAACGCCTAACTCTAAACTACTTCTACCTAACTGCCAGTGCTCTGGCGAACTGACTAAGGCTAACTAATCACCAGTAATTTATATATATATATATATATATATATATATATATATATATATATATATATATATATATAATATTATTTTTTTTTTTTTTTTTTTTTTAGTAATTTTTTTTAAAAAATTAAATTTTTTTTTAAAAATACAAACACCAAACTCTAATCCCAACTAATAGCCCTATTACACTAACTACACCACTAAAGGAAGGGTGGTTGGAGGATGTGGTGTGTTTGGGCCACTGTGGGGGCACTCAGACAGGAGACCAGGGCAGCACAGTTCTGATCTCCTAGTGACAAGTCACTGGAGGATGGGGTGAGTCTGGGGCACTGTGGGGGCACTTATTTGACTTGGGGGGCACTTGGGGTACTCTGTGGTGTGTTTGGGGCACTGTGGGGGCACTCAGACAGGAGACCAGGGCAGCGCAGCTCTGATCTCTAAAAGTTACAAGTTGCTGGAGGATGGGGTGAGTCTGGGGCACTGTGGGGGCACTTCTGTGATTCACTTGACACTGTGGGGGCACTTATTTCACTTGAAGGGCACTTGTGTGGCACTCTGACAGGACGCAGCTCCGATCTCCTCATATGTAAACTGTCAGAATGAGGAGATCGGAGCTGTGCTGTGTGCAGCCAAGCTGGACGTGCTGTGATTGGTCATGTCAGCTCTGATTGACCAATCACAACGATTTTTCTAATGTTTTTTTCTTTTTTTTTTTTTTAAATTTTGTGTCCTGAACATGATAATGGGGGCTGCCATCTTGCCCGAGTTGTTTTTAACAGCATTTACATAATTAAATGATGTTAAGGACAGCTTTATGGCAACCCCTGGGCCATAATCGACACAATCGACAGGAGGGGACCCTAGGGGTGATATAATTATAGGTAGGATTAGAATGCATTAAAGAGGACCTGTCACGATTCCTGACATGCCTGTTTTGATAGATTCTTGCTAGCAGTCCTACCTAAGACAATTGTCCCCCAAAAAAACAAAAAAAACTATGCCTCTCAAAGTATGGAGACACTAAAACGTGTGTTTTGTTACAAAAAAAAAAAAAAAAGTCTAGGTGTGTACTTGCACAGTCTGAAAATGGCAGCACTGATCGGATACAGCGAGTCTGTACAGGGAAACACCCCCAACAGGTTACCACCCCTCTGTACCCTTACTGCACACTGCTGACTTTTAGTAGAAATAATAAAAGAATGGTATCGCATAGAGCCATAAGAATAGCTGCTCCAGAATTGTTGTTATATGGGGAATGCAAGTAGCTATTAAAACAGACATGTCAGAAGAGGTGACAGGTCCTCTTTAACTTCAGTAACGTGATCTGTACAAACCAAGAATTGCGCCAATTATTCGACATAGTGGCCAGTGCAAAAACTGCAGAATTTTTTTAGTTTACATATAAAAAGTGAAATGGAAAACTAAAAATATCATCAAAAATTATTTAAAAATATATTAAACATAGTGATTTAACCCCTTATGTGGTAATAACTTCAGAACGCTTTTACTTATCCAGGCCATTCTGAGATTTTCTCGTCACATATTGTGCTTCACGACAGTAGTAAATTTGTGGCAAAAGATTATTTTATTTATTAAAAAAAATACCAAATTTAGCAAAAATTCTGAAAAATTAGCAAATTTCTATTTCTCTACTTTCAAAATACATAGTAATACCTCCAGAAATAAGTTATTTTACATTCCCCATGTGTCTCTACTTTGTTTGGATCATTTTGAAAATGACATTTTAGTGTTTTGGGACGTTATAGGGCTTCGAAGTTTAGAAGCAAATCTTAAAATTTTAGTTAACAGCAAAACAAAACTCAAAATCTATTACCCTGATTCTGGAGTTTACAGAAAAACCCCATATGTGCACAAAAACTAATGTACCGGAGCACAGCAGGCTTCAGAGTGGAAGGAGCACCATATGGCTTTTGGAGAGCGGAATTAGCCGGAATAATATTTAGGAGCTATGTCACACATGTAGACACCCTGAGCTGGCCTTACAGTGGAAACCCCCAAAAAGTGACACCATTTTGGAAAGAGCACCCCCCCCCCCCGTACGAACATTTTAAGCAGGCCGTTAGAGGCAAACTGCAAAATATGGATTTTGCAGGCCAGAATTAACAGACATGTTTTTAAAAATTTCCTGAGGTCCCCAGAAATTGTGACCCTATTTTAGAAAGAGCACCCCCACATGAACATTTTAAGTGGTAGAAAGGGTACTTTTCAGCAAACAAACACGTGTCTCACAGACGGCAGAAACGCTCGTCAAAGCATTTGAAAGCGTACACTTGTGAAAATGAAAAATTACGAGCAGACCATAATTTTTCACAGTGCAGGCCTGAATGGACAGAAATGGATTTTACGTTCCATTTGTCATTTAAAAAAATTCCTGAGGTCCCCATCAACTAAAAACCCCAAGAAGTGACCCCATTTTGGAAAGACCACCCCCGTACGAACACTTTAAGCGGTAGAAAGGGTACTTTTCAGTAAACAGGTGTCTCACTGAAGGCAGAAACACTTGTAAAAGCATTTCAAAGCACACATTTGTGAAAATCAATAAATTATTAGCAGACCCCAATTTTTCATATTCACATGGGCTTAAAGGGGAAAATGCACCCCAGTATGCGTTCCCCATTTTCTCCCTACTCCGGAAACATCCCATATGTGCTCGTAGCCTGCTGTATGGGCGCACAGCAGGCTGCTAGAGGCAAACTGCAAAATATGGATTTTGCAGGCCAGAATTAACAGACATGGTTTTTAATTGCCGTGTCGCATTTAAAAATTTTCCCAATCACCCAGGACAGCACGTAGAGAGAGAGGATCCGCCCCCAGAGACAGGAAACCTGCACAAAATAAAAAGGCGGAGACTCTCCTCCACCTCGGTGTGGTTTCCTTTCTCTGAGGGGATGCCTGCTACAAGCGTATCCTGAGTGATGGAGCTCCCCCTCTCCAGAGCCCTTACCTGCGGCAGCCCGGCAGTTTTGATGGCCGGAGTGTGGTGGCTGCAGAGGCGCCGCGAGCCTCCGGAGGGAGCGTCTCGGGCGCTGGGGGATCCAGTGGACCGCGTCCTGGAGGGAGGAGGAGCGCTTCCGGGCCTGGGCGGTGGTAGGAAGCGGAAGAAAGAGGCGGGACGTCCTTTGGAACGCAGCGCTGAGCTCGCTGTGATGACGTCAGACGCCGGGGCCCACGTGACCGGAGGAAGTGCTGGATAGGAAGAAGAGCATTCTGAGTCCAGTATAAAGGGACCTATTGTAGTTAGAGGTCCCTGCTGCCTGTATACAGCTTATCTACATTGAACCTGGCTGAGACTCCTGGAGGCTGTTATGGAGGAAGAAAAGGCAGCGGAGGAGGTGACCGTTCCTACCCCAACTCCGGTACTTTTCTTAAAGGGGTGAGTTATTCTGGATATTTAAACCAGACAATTTCTTATGTGGATATATTTTTTTTGTATCCTATTTGCAGAGGAAGCCTAAAAAAGTAATTCCTAAAAAGAGGAATTTAGAATGTGCCCTATGTAACATTACTGTTCCTTGTGATTGGGATAAAAAGTTATGCCAGGCCTGTATTGATAGGACCATGGCGGAAGAGTCTCCATCTTTTTACAAATACCTTCAGGCGTTGGTTAAATCTGAAGTGTCCTCCTCCTTAACTAAGAACGCCGCCTCTAAAAGCGTTAAGCCCGCTCGGACTGAGTCACCTTGGGTCCTTTCCTCCTCAGCTTCTGAACCTGAGGAAGAGGGAGCCTTGTATTCTGATATCTCCTCTGTGTCTTCCTTGGAGGGCGAAAATGAGGGAGGCCGTCCGTGTTTTCCTACTGAGGATGTGGACAAATTACTGAAAGCCATAAGAAGTACTATGGGCATAGAGGAAAATAGGGAGCCAAGGTCTATTCAGGACATTATGTGTGGGGGCTTGGAGTCAAAGAAACATAAGACCTTCCCTATCCATAAGAATATAGCTAAGCTGATTAAAGGCGAGTGGAAAAAGCCCAATAGAAAAGTATTTTTGGCAAAGAATCTAAAACGAAAATATCTGTTTGATGAAGAGGAGTGTGTAACATGGAACAAGGCACCTAAAATTGACGTAGCTATTTCCAAGGTCTCCAGAAAGGTAGCATTGCCCTTTTGAGGACATGGGGGTGCTTAAAGAACCTTTAGATAAGAAGGCGGAATCTTTCTTGAAGGGAGCCTGGGAGGCTTCAACCTCTTCTTTTAGACCTAGCATTGCTGCTACTTGTACCGCCCACTCCTTAATTGTGTGGCTTTCTGAGCTTGATTCTCAACTTCGTAATAAAGTTTCCAGAGAGGAGATTTTAGCCTCCCTTCCCACTTTAAAAAAGCGGCAGATTTCCTCGCAGATGCCTCTGCAGATCTGTTAGACTCTCTGCCAGATCTTCGGCATTATCCAACTCTGCCCGTAGGGCGCTATGGCTAAAAAACTGGAAGGGTGATCTTCCTTCCAAACAGAGACTTTGTGGAGTGCCATGTGAAGGGGAGTTTTTGTTTGGACCAGCCCTTGATGAATTATTGGAGAAGGCAGCGGACAATAAGAAAAAGTTCCCCGGTTTCAGGTCATCGTCCTTTTTATTTTCGGGAAGACAGACTAGTTCCTTTAGTTCCTTTCGTGACAGGGCCAATCAGAGAAAAGGAAAAGAGGATAGATTCAGAGGCCAGAAAAGAGGAAGAGGTTTTTTCTTCAATCAGTCTAGAGGTGATAAAAAGAAACCGGATACCCAATGACGCCAGGGGTCAGGTAGGCGGAAGATTAAAAGAATTTTCTCGCTCGTATCATTGGGGGACACAGAAGACCATGGGGTATAGCTGCTGCCACTAGGAGGCGACACTAAGCAAAGAAAAGTGTTAGCTCCTCCTCTCAGCTATACCCCTCCTGCAGACACTGAGCTAATCAGTTTTTAGCTTAGTGTCTGTAGGAGGCAGACCTCCCTGCTTTGCAGGGCATCTTCCTTTATTATTTTACCTTTTTCCCCCTTTAGGTACGGGAAACAGAGACGCCTGGCCTCTCTGTTTACCCGGGGAGTTAGGCCAGTGTCGGGTTCCCTCACCGCCAGACCTCTCCCAAGAAGGAAAAGTGGACCAGGGCAGCCCAGCTCCCCTGCATCCCGCCAGCCATGGGGTCACCTACGTTTCTTCAGTCCC
This sequence comes from Rhinella marina, assembly GCA_900303285.1. Lineage (NCBI taxonomy): Eukaryota > Metazoa > Chordata > Amphibia > Anura > Bufonidae > Rhinella > Rhinella marina. The sequence continues at coordinate 242,907 of ONZH01001329.1, read as the reverse complement.
CCCTCCACTCCAGCCTCCCTACCACCTCGGTGCTAGTGGCTGCGGAGGTGACCCTGCTGGTATCCCGGGGGGGGGGGGGGGTGAAGAGAAGAGGATGAAGATGGGGCGAGTATTGGACGGGGTAAGTATGTTCCTTACTCCCCCACCCCACTCGCACTCCTGTGGTGCACATATGGCGTCCGACATAGTTGCTGGTCGGCATACCATCCCCGGTCTTTACACCCTCCCCATCCCACACCACGATTTGTTAGCTTAGCGGCTTGCGGCCGCGCTGGGCTGCTGGCGGGGAGTCGCTTGGGCTCGCTGCGGTGGATGGGGCTATGGCTCCCTGGGAGTCTTCCTCTGTGCCTCCGCTCTGTCTTCTCGGTCCCCCTCGCGCTCCGCTGTCTTTGTAGTTCCCGGCTGCCGTTGCTCCGGAACTCCTTCGCCCGCTCCTATTGAGTCACGGGCCCCCAGCCGGATGTTCTTCCGGTCAGCCTCCCCCGTACCCGAGGCCCCGGCTTGCGGCCTTCCAGGCCCCACCGCCCCTTGTGCTTGGGGGGCGGGGTCTTTTGCTTCAGAGCGCGAAGTCTTCGCGCCCCTGCCTGACCTCCACCTCCTACCCCTGCGCCCGCCCCTGTCTCCTGTTAACCCCCTTCTTTCCTCCGTTTCTACTGTGGGGAAGCGCTATTCCGTGCCTCCACAGCGCTGGTGGTTTTAGGATGGCTGCGGATTTAACCCCCACTTACCATGCCTAGCTTCTAAGAAGAAAATATAAAAAAAAAAAAAAAAAAGCCTATATATATATATATATATATATATATATATATATATATATATATATATTAATTATATCCTCATCGTTACATAGCCCTCTTGACCTGGTTCCTCTCAATCCGTTGGTGGAATTCTTGCCTTCCACTACTCGTGTACTGTTCCCTGACATACCGCTGGACTCTGCGTTTCCATGGGCGGAATCCTAGCAGACCCGGTGCATTTTGTATGGCATACGGTGTTACCCCCTTTCCATGGAGGAGTAATTGCACTTGCTACTGTATAACCCATAGCGCTACCCTCCTACTAAATGTGGAGTATTTGCCCTGGCCCTGCCTACTGTATTGCTTGTAGGCACTGGATACCGTGAGCATTGCCTTCCTCCTAAGGACGGTGTTCTTGCACTGGCTACTGTACAGCCTTTAGCATTATCCTCCTGAGAACGGGGTTCTTGCACTGGGTACTCTACCCTACTGCTGGCGGAGTAATTGCATCTACACAGGATACTGTACAGCCTATAGCATTACCCTCCTAAGAAAGGAGTTATTGCACTGGATACTGTACAGCCTATAGCATTACCTTCCTACTGCTGGTGGAGTAATTGCATCTGCACTGGATACTGTACAGCTTATAGCATTACCCTCCTAAGAAACGAGTTCTTGCACTGGATACTGTACAGCCTGTAGCATTACTCTCCTACTGCTGGCGGAGTAATTGCATCAGCACTGGATAACATACAGCCGTAGCATTACCCTCTTCCAAAGGGCGGGGTAATTGCACTTCTACTGGAGACTGTTCGGCCTGTACCACTACCCCCTTCCCACAGGTGGAATACTCACCTTGACACTGACTACCGTGTAATCTGTAACCTCCAAGGCGGAGTAGTTGTGCTTGTACTGGGTTTTTTACGGGTTGTAGCGTTACTCTCTTCCCTCTGGCAGAGTACTGGTGGGATTCTACACAACCTGTAACATTGACGCAATCTGTAACATTGCCCTCCTTCCAGGAGGAGTATCTTCTTTGTTGGTGCAGTGATTGCGCTCATCCTGGAACCGCACAGCCTATTGCAATACCCTCCTCACTATGGCGGAGTAATTTCACCTGTACGGGATACGGTGCAACCTAAAGCACGTCCTTCCCATGATGGGAAGTTATTGCTCTTGCACTGGACACCTTTCGTCTCGTACCATTTCGCTCTAGTACCTTCACGATAGTGATTGCGTTTCTACTGAATATATACAGTCGGTACCATTACCTCCTCCGATGGAGAGGTTCGGCGCCTGCATGTATACTGTGCAGTCGGTACCATTCCCCTTTTTCTCTCAGGTGCGGTGATTATCCTTTTCTCTCCCAGGCGGAGTTGGTGTCCCTTCACTGGGTGTTGCGTGACCATTCCATTCCCTCCTTCTAAGGACCGCTAATTGTCCTGCACTGGATACAGTACAGCCTGTGCCATTGTTCTCACTCTATGCTGGTATACTCTTTCCGCCGGAATACTGTGCAGCCATTACATTACCCTACTTTTCCTAGGTGGCGTAATGTCATTACTACTGTTCGCTGTATGGTCTGTGCTTTTACCTCCCTCATGAAGGAGTCCTGATACTTCCACTCGTTCCTGCCAGCCGGTGGCATTCCATCCTTCCTTAGCGGTGTGCTTATTCCTCTGCTGGGTGCTGTACAGATTGTAGTGTTACTCCCCTCCATAAGCGACGTAGGACTACCTTCCTTGGTTGCAGTACGTCCGTAGCATTATCCCTTGACATGGTCAGGGTACTGGTCCTGCCGCCGGATACTTACGGCTGATAGTGTTTCCCTCCTTCAGAGGAGTGTTTGTATCACGTTGACTGTGCGTCCGGTGGCCTTGTTCCTTGCACTCTTCACATCCTCACCTCCCCGGACAGAGAGTGCATATTGCTTTTGGACTTTCTCTGTCCTGTCAGTTTTCTCCCTCATTGGGTAGTATGCTACTCCGCTGGCTCATACTGTTGATTCTACAGCATTCTCCTCCTTCTCTAGAGGAATTGCGTTATCGCTGGATTCTCTATGGACGGTTACATTCCCTCCTTCCCCAGCGAAGTGATTGCACTGTAGGTACTTACTCTAATAGTGGGTATCCCCTGTCCTGTCAGTCCTCCTCTCCGGCAGAGTCATGGTTTCAACCTTGTCTACCTCACCTACTCTTTTCTTACTTGTCGCATGGCATCCCGTGTCCTAATTGGCCATGTCCAGATACGTTTCCTTCTATGATTGCCGGATATTGTAGCTTCTTTGCTCTATCTCTCTCTTCAGACAGTCGTGGTTCAGATGGTATCGGGCACCTTGTGGCAGCCTCTGTCTTCCACTTTGGGCTGTAACTCTAACAGGTCACTGACGCTCCACATGCATTCCTTGCGTCTTGTGTCCTTGGAGGATCACTCTCATTTGGTTACCTGTTATTGACACAATCTGTCTCCCTTCTTCTTCAGTCGGGGTAGATTGTGGCTCTGATGCCAGTTTTTCTTCCTTCTCTGATAGAATCTGATGCTATTCTCAATTCTGGGGTCCTTCGGCGATTCCCGGAGGAAGTTTCTTCTCTGGGCCTGGTGACCATAGTTGCGACTGTCTCCCTCCCTTCTGAGACAGTCTTCCGCCACCCATAGATTTTGTGGCTAGTCCCGTCTCCCTTCTAAGGGGAAGATCTACTTTCATACGTGATGATTGGGCAGGGTCGCTACCTCTCCAAGTTTTGCCGCACCCCCACTCCCATCCCCCGTGAGGTGTGGTGACGGTGTACTGGTGATGTCTCCGTACCCTACCTACTTCAAGGCATGGCACTTTCTCGTTTTGTGGTAGTTGCTGCTCGCACCTACCTCTCCTGCTTCCACATGGGGCACTTACTCATGTTCTTTCATCTCTGATGCGGTGTCCCACCTGGTTGGTACGTAGGATGTTTCTAGGTCTCCGGATACCAGATAATCTTAGCCCGCTATCATCTGTGCTGCCATGCCTCCCTGCAGCTACAGAATTTTGCTTGCTTCTGGTGTGCGTTTGTACATTGCCTGTGACTGTCTGCCTTACAGTTTTTCTCTATGGCGCTGACTTAGCACCTTGTTTCCTTCATGTGCATTGCCTCTGTTATGGGGACAGCATCAGCGTTCCCTCCTTCTGGAGTCTCTGTATGCCCTTATCAGTTGCATATGTAGCTTGTCTGCATGGCTCCCTTCTCTGGTGGAGCGGTTGTACTGCTCTTGTTGTCCCCCTGAGCGCTGGTTCTTCTGTATCACATCAGCTTCTCTTTTCCTGCCCTCCCACTGGGCGGGTTGTTCTTTTCCCCGGATACTGTTCGGCCTGCTTCGCTGGTTCCTTAGTGCACTATTTCTGCTTCTGTGGCGTGTCAGACACCTTCTCCCCTCTTCTTGAGGAATCGAGGTCCTTCTCTGCAAGCCTCTGATTTCCGCATGGGCATTCTCCTTGGTGAACTTTCCTTTACAGAACACCCCCTTAGCCGTACGCCTGAACACCATTTCGTGCCAGGGTGCTCACCACTATTTTCGTCCGTTGGGTCATTTTTCTCTGACCTTTTCCCATGGGCTATTCCCAAATTCATTCTCATGTCTGACACGGGGTCCTCTGGCCCTGACTTGTTTAAGTCTCAAAGAAATGAGGTTCTCTTCTACCAGCCCAAGAGGCTGTGTGGGCTCCTGACCTTCTGGCATTCTTCTTCCCCCATGCAGTGCAGTTGTCACATCTGATGCGCTCTGGCTGTTGACGTCCAGACACCTTTGGCAGTTCGTCTTCTTCCACTCGGACTTCGCCGCATGTTTGTTTTCTTTCCTGGAGTTGTCGTCCTGGGTGCCACTCCTTACAGTCCTCTGAATCCAAGTTATGGATTCTCTCCTGTCTCTTCCGCAGAAGCATCAGCGAATTCATCCTCTGTCTGCCTGGCTTTCCTGGGAATGTCTCTTCCTGGCCCTTTTCAGGGTTCCTGGTGTGTCCTTCCCCCGCTTCGGTGCGGGGTCTTATGACCGGCCTTAGGTTCGTTCTGGTCTGGTTCCCGCCACGTGGTACTGCTTTGGAACGTCCCATGGTCTTCTGTGTCCCCCAATGATACGAGCGAGAAAATAGGATTTTTTGTCTTGCCTGTAAAATCCCCCTCATTGGGGGACACAGCTCCCACCCCATATATATATCTGACTGGTTCTCCTCGATGGGCCCCTCAGGTTCTTGGGGCTGACCCATCTTCGGTATTCTTGCCTTTTTATTTCTCTCTGTTGGCTTCTCCTTACTGCTCCTACTGCTTTTGTACAAACTGATTAGCTCAGTGTCTGCAGGAGGGGTATAGCTGAGAGGAGGAGCTAACACTTTTCTTTGCTTAGTGTCGCCTCCTAGTGGCAGCAGCTATACCCCATGGTCTTCTGTGTCCCCCAATGAACTCAGCGAGAAAAGGATTTTACAGGTAAGACAAAAAATCCTATTTTTCCCTACCTGGGCCCGTATTTCAAACAGTTCCTGGGTCTTGGACATTATAGAAAATGGTCTAAAGTTAGATTTTCGTTCTCTTCCTCCAAAAAGGTTCCTAGAAACAAATTTTCAGGCCTCAAAACAAGGAATTTCTGCCATGGAGGAAGAAGTTTTGAAGCTCCTGGACAAGGGGGTCCTAGTAAAAGTACCAGAAGAGGAAAAAGAGAAATGGTTTTACTCCCATTTGTTTTTAGTAAAAAAAAACGGATGGCTCCTACAGGACAATTATAAATTTAAAGAAGCTGAACCTGTATTTAAATGTAAAAAAGTTCAAGATGGAGTCAATAAAATCAGTGGTGAACCTGCTTTTCCCACTCTGTTTCATGGCAGTTCTGGACTTAAAAGATGCATATTATCATGTCCCAATTTTTTCACTGCATCAGAGGTTCTTGAGAGTAGCAGTCCCAGTGAGGGGAGTATTGTTTCACCTCCAGTTCAGTGCCATGCCCTTCGGTCTATCTTTAGCCCCCCCTGGTATTTACAAAGATAGTGGCAGAGATGAGTGTGCATATAAAGGTACACGATATCGTATTCATCCCATATCTGGACGATTTCCTGATAGTGGCAGATTCGGAGACCAGTTGCAAAAGAGCAGTTCAGACAGTGTCCCAGATTATTATGGAGCTGGGGTGGATTCTGAACAAAGAAAAATCACGCTTGCTCCCGTCTCAGTCTCAGATGTTCCTGGGGCTTCTTCTGGACTCTGTCTCCCAGAAGACTTTTTTGACAGAGGAAAAAAATCCTAAATATATTTTGGGTAGTCTCAGACCTCCAGAGGCTTCAGGAAGTCCCACTGAGACGGGAAATGTCGGTCTTGGGTTCCCTAACATCATGTATCCCTGCAGTCCGGTGGGCAGAGTTTCACGCCAGAATTCTCCAATGGGAAATTCTTACTTTCTGGGACAAGGGCAGAGTCTGATTAGAGGAGAAATTGAGAATTTCAGAGCAGACCCTGTCAGACCTGTCCTGGTGGCTAAAAAGGGTGAATTTAGACCAGGGTCTTCCTTGGAAATTAGAAAAAATGATCTGTCTCACTACAGATGCAAGTCCGGTAGGCTGGGGAGCGCATGGTCAGGGTTTTCTACTTCAGGGTTCCTGGGAAGGTCCAGAAAAGGAAAACTTCCAATTTGAAGGAACTGACAGCTCGAAAGTCTCTCTTTGGAGCCCTACACTTGTTAAGATGGGCAGATGTGAGGGTCCTGTCAGACAATCGCACTACGGCGTCCTACCTGAACAGACAGGGGGCACAAGGTGTCAGGGATTAATGTCAGAAAGCCAGAAGATTTTTTTTCTATCGCAGAGAAACATCTTCTTTCCATAACTGCGGTCCATATTCGGGGGATAGACAACACCCGGGCGGATTTCCTCAGCAGGCGACATCTCTCCCAGGCAGAATGGGGTCTGAGTCAAGTAGTTTTCAGGAAGATAGTGGCTCTTTGGGGATGTCCAGAGATAGATCTGTTTGCCACAACAAGGAGCTACCAAAGTTATTTTCATTAGACCCCAGGGGATCCCCGGTTGGGATAGATGCTCTAGTTCAGAGTTGGGATTTCCCCTTAGCCTATGCCTTTCCCCCGATCCCCTTAATTCCAAGAGCTCTGAGAAAGATCAGGGAAGAGAAAGCAAGAGTTATCCTGATAGCCCCCTTTTGGCCAAGACGATCCTGGTTCCCCTGGCTCAGGATGATGTCCATTTCAGATCCCTGGGTTCTTCCGGAGGACAAGGATCTTCTGGGTCAGGGGCCAGTTTTCCACCCGTCGGTAAGGAATCTCCATCTGATGGCGTGGAATTAGTAGCCTGTTAGTGAGAAGGGGGTTTTCAGACAAATTGGTGGCTACCTTGATTAAAAGCAGGAAAAAATCTACTATTAAGATTTATCATAGAGTATGGTTGAAATTTTTAGGTTTTCAGGTATTAAGTTTTATTCCCTTCCAGAATCAGTTCCTGTGAATCCTGTTCTTGAATTCCTGCAGAGGGGTTTAGATATGGGATTAGCGGTTAATAACCTTAAACTTCATGTTTCTGCCCTTTCGGCCCTCTTTAATCAGGATTTGGCTAGTTCCCCTTGGGTGTCTAGATTTTTCAGGTCAGTCAGTGGCTCCTTGGGATCTAAATCTTGTGTTAAATGCTCTAACCAGACCTCCCTTTGAGCCGCTAGATAGCCTTCCGATTGGGGTTTTAACCCTTAAGGTTTGCCTACTAGTTGCCCTTACATCAGCCAGACGCATTAGTGAGATTCAGGCTATGTCTGTCAACCCGCCCTTCACTACTATTCTAGATGATAGTCTTGATTTCTCCAGACCCTGCCTTCCTACCCAAGGTTGCTAGTAAATTCCATAGAACTCAAAATGTAGTACTGCCAGCTTTTTTCCAAAATCCAAGAAATCAGGAAAAGCTGAACCTTCATTGTTTGGATGTTAGAAGAGCCATATTGCAATACCTTGACTGTACTAAAGCTTGGAGGAAGGTTTCCTCCCTGTTTATCTTCCACGGGAAGAACAAGGGCGGTACGGCTTCAAAATCTACTATTTCAAGGTGGATTACCTCAGTAATTTCTCTTGCATATTCCTCTTCCGGTGTTTCTATTCCTGAGAATCTTAGAGCACATTCTACTCGGGCGATTTCCACTTCTTGGGTGGAGAGACGCAGTGTTTCTATTGAAGACATCTGCAAGGCAGCGACTTGGTCCTCTGAGAGAGAGAGAGAGTGAAGGAGAGAGAGGTGTTGGGTCACCTGTCGCCTTGTGATGACCCCCCCCCCCCCCCCCGTATATCCGATTTACTTCCTGGAGCTGCGTTGGGCTGGTCTATGGAAACCGGCCAATTGCAGCCACCGGAGCTGCAGGGGGACAGAAATACCGCCACCTGCCTTTAGTTAATATGGCTGCCTGCCGGGCAGTATAGCCATCATACCCCCGTTTCCCCCGCGATTACGCCCCTGGGGCTGGGTGTCCGCCTTGCCGTACATGTGCTGGGCGGCAACTCGCTTCCCGCAGCGCTGGTCAGGAAGGGGTTAAACAGCAGGTCATTTCTAATTACACTATCTTTAAACACTTATTTAAGCCACATTCTTATAAGTAAGATAGGGATTGAGCTATCATGAGTGTTTAGGATGTCAGAGAGCAGAGATGAGGAGCCATCAGCTGATATGCCTGATGGCAAACAGTAAGAATACAGAGCATTCTGCTAGAGAATATCAAGGCTGTATAGAGAAAGGGGCTCATTTTTAATACAGACCAATTGAAAAATAATTTAACTCAAAGTACAATGTAATAATAATAAAAATTCCCCCAAAGGAGTCCATAGCCTTTAACCCATAGAGGACCCCGTGCTGTATATGTACGGAGGGCTGATCTGGCGGGTGCAGAAGCTGCACCCACATGGCAGTCACTAACAGCCGGGCCCCTGCTGCATACGTCGGCATCGGTGAAAACACTGATTCCCGAATATTAACCTCTTGTATGCCGTGGTCAAAGCTGACCACTGCATGCAGAGACTTTGCAGAGGGTGTAGGTGCCCTCTGCATCTCCATCGGGACCCCGCTCTGCAGTGACGGGGACCCGATGGCGCAGAAGGAAGCTCGATGCATTCCATGGAAGCTTGTGAGATCCAGCCCCTTAGGCTTGGTCTCACAGGCAAGCTGTCAGCATAAAAGTTGACATGTGATGCATTACAATACTGTAATTGTAATGCATTGCAGAAGGGATCAGACCCCAGAAGTTGAAGTCCCAGAGTGGGATAAAGAAAAACAGACATATTGGGTATTGTCGCATCCGTAACGACCGGCTCTATAAAAATATAACCTGATCTACCACCTCACCTGAAAGCCATAGAAAAAATAAAATCAAAACTGTGCTAAAACAACCATTTGTCACCGTACATCACAAAAAGTGTAATACCAAACAGTCAAAAAGTCATACGCACCCGAAATAGTACCAATCAAACCATCATCGCATCCCCAAAAAGATGAGACCCTGCCTAAGACAGTTGTCCAAAAAATAAAAAAACTATGACTCTAAGAGTATGGAGACACTAAAACATGCTTTTATTGTGTAAAAAAATAAAATATACTTACTGGGTAATGACGCATCCGTAACAACCTGCTGTATAAAAATATCACATGACTTAAACCCCTCCTGTGAACACCGTAAAAAAAAAAAAAAACTAAAAAACAATTTTTTAATATTTGTTAAATCACAAAAAGTGTGATACCGAGCGATTAAAAAGTCATATGCACCCTAATATAGTACCAAACAGTCATCTCATCCCGAAAAAAATGAGCCCAGAGTCGCCCCAAAAAAATATGGCTTTCAGAATATGGAAACACTAAAACATGATTTTTTTTTTCAAAAATGCTTTATTATGTAAAACTGAAATAACAAAAAAAAATCTTATTTGGTATTGCCGTGTCAGTATCAACCTGCTCTATAAAAATAGCACAAGATCTAACCTGTCAGATGAATGTTGTAAAAAAATACAAACTGTGCCAAAACAGCTATTTTTTTTTTTTTGTTACCTTGCCTCACAAAAAGTGTACCAACAAAACTGCCACCTTATCCTGTAGTTTCCAAGATGGGGTCACATTTTTGGAGTTTCTACTCTAAGGGTGTATCCGGGGGTTTACAAATGTGACATGGCAATGTAAAATTATCCCAGTGAAATCTGCCCTCCAAAAACCATAAGGCACTCCCTTTCTTCTGCACCCTGCCGTGTGCCCGCCACCCAGCGGTTTACGATCACAAATGGGGTGTTTCTGTAAACTACAGAATCAGAGTAATAAATATTAAGTTTTGTTTGGCTGTTAACCCTTGCTTTGTTACCAGAAAAAAATAGATTAAAATGGAAAAAGTGAAATTCTGAAATGTCATCTACATTTTCCTTTAATTCCTGTGGATTACCTAAAGGATTAACAAAGTTTGTAAAATCAGTTTTGAATACCTTGAGGGGTGTAGTTTCTAAAATGCCATTTATGGGTGGTTTCTATAATGTAAGCCCCACATTAACTTGATGACTGAACTGGTCCTTAACCACTTCCCATCCGGGCCATTTACCCCCTTCCTGACCAGGCCTAATTTTGCAAATCTGACATGTCACTTCATGTGGTAATCACTTTGGAACGCTTTTACTTATCCAAGCCATTCATAGATTTTCTTGTGACACATTGTACTTTGTGTTAATGGTAAATTTGAGTCAATATATTTTACCTTTATTTATAAAAAAAAAATCCAAAATTTACTGAACATTTTGAAAAAAATCACAATTTTTTAAATATGAATTTCTCTGCTTTTAAATTGCATAGGGATATCTAATAAAATTGTTATTAATGAACATTCACCATATGTCCACTTTATGTTGGCATAATTTTGGAAATGTAATTTTATTTTTTGAGGACGTTAGAAGTCTTCGAACTTTAGATGTAATTTTTAAGATTTTCATGAAAATTTCCAATAGTTAATTTTAAAGGACCTTTGCAGTTCTAAAGTGACTTTGAGGGGCTTAAATAATAGAAACCTCCCATAAATGAACATATTTTAGAAACTACACCCCCCAATGTAATCCAAACTGATTTTTACAAAGTTTTTTTTTTTTGCAGATTTTCAATTTTTAATTCATTTTTCCTATAAGATGGCAAGGGTAAACCGCAAATCAAACCTGAATATTTATTTTCGTGATTCTGAAGTTTGCAGAAACACCCCATATGTGGTTGTAAACTGCTCTGTGACCGGCAGTAATGAGAGGGAGATAGTACAAGCATTTGTGATGGCTTTGACAGCTTGTCAGAGTGATGAAAAGCCTGGAGACCAGGAAAAAAGGTCTCAGGTTAAAGCTCCATGTTCTTGGCTGTCAGGAGGCAGCTGAGTCATGGAGCTTCTGTGTACAGGTGCTGCACACAGGGGGCAAAGCTCAAGGACGTTTTAAAACGTCCATTCAGAGATAGAGATCCACTACCAGGACGTTTATAGTCAATGGGCAGACTATAAGTGGTTAAAGGGAGTCTGTCACCTTTATGTGAGTGTTTTAGACCGCTCAGATCAGGTTATAGACTGCTTTGGCCACATTCCAAAAGTACCTTTATTAGTGCTGTCCCTCGCTGAGATCTTTAAAAAAAAAAAAAAAAAAAAAAAAAGACTTTTTAAACTTATGATAATGAGGTCTGGCAAGTACCCAGGGGCAGCGTTACTGCACAAAGTGCCCAGGCTCCTCGGTGATGTGCCCAGAAAAACACACCCCTTTTACCTTTCTGTCCAACCCTTGTATCCTATTATTACTTCCTCCTCTGCCTTTCAGATATTGCACGTGATCTGAGAGGCAGAGGAGGAGGTAATAGAATATGAGGGCGGGCTAGAGCGGTTAAAGAGGTTTGTTTTTCTGGGCACATCGCTGAGGGGCCTGGGCTTTTGCTGCAGTAATGCCGCTCCTGGGCACTTGCCGGACCTCAATCTGATAAGTTTCAAGTCTTTTTTTGGAAGATCTTGGTGAGGGACAGCACTAATAAAGGTACTTTAAAACCTGATCTGAGCACTCTAAAACGCTTAGATCAGGTGACAGACTCCCTTTAACAAAGTGGGTTTGGGAAATTTTTTTAAAAATTTCAAGATTTGCATCTAAATTTCTAACCCTAATGTCCCCAAAAAATAAAATGGCGTTCACAAAATGATCCAAACATTAAGTAGACATATGGGAAACGTAAAATAAATATTATATGAGGTATCACTATCTGTTTTAAAAGCAGAGAAATTTGTAAAGTTGCAATTTCCATTGTTTTGGGTAAATTTGGGATTTTTTAAAAAAATGAAAAATATTTGACTGAAATTTACCACTATCATAAAGTACAATGTGTCATGAGAAAACAATCTCAGAATGGCTTGGATAAGTAAAAGCATTCCAAAGATATTTCCAAAACAAATGCCTGGTCCTTAACCCTTACACTCCCAGCGCCGTACATGTACGGCGCTGGGGCGATGCGGGCACATGGCGCCCGCTCGCTAGTGCGGCGGGCGTCATGGCCGGCAAGTCTCTGCTGTTTCTAACAGCAGAGACTTGCAGCTACTTACCGCCATCGGTGGCGTCTAGATGCCGTGATCACACGTGATCACGGCATATAGTTTCGTCTGAACCCGGAAGCGTTTGCTTCCGGGTGGTGTACAGACACCCCGTGTGGCCAATCGGGGTGTCTGTACACTGTATGAAAACTGTAATCCTCGCCGGTGAGGATTACAGTTTTCAAAGTGCAATTCTTATTCTGGCCACTAGATGGCAGGCCAGGATAAGAAATGAGCAATTCATGGATTTCTGAGTCTAGAAAATCCCTGATTTGCTCATAAAGAAAAAAAAAAAAAGCCACAATATATAAGCCCATATATGAGCTTTCAAATAGTAAAAAAAAATAAAAATAAAAATGTTAAAAAATATATAAAAAATAAAAGATATAAAAGTTCAAATCACCCCCCTTTCCGTATAATTAAAAAATAAATACCTAAATAACAATAAATATAGACATCATGGGTATCACCGTGACCGAAAACGCCCGTACTTTTAAAATATAAAAAAAAAAATTCCAATACGGCGAATTGTGTGGCGGAAAAAAGCGTCCAAATGGCGATTTGCCGTTTTTTGTCGCTTTTTTTTTCTAAAAAAAATTAAATAAAAAGTGATCAAAAAGTCATACACACACCAGAATGATAGCAATAAAAACTTCAGATCGTCCCGCAAAAAATGAGCCCCCATACAGCTCTGTACACATAAATACCAAAAAGTTATAGGGGTCAAGATTTGACAAGAAAAAAAAAAAAGGGGCAACTTTCTAATTATTTTATCACTATGAAAACGCAGGAAAAACTATACATATTAGGTATTGCCGGATTCATACTGACCAGTAGAATGAAAGTAACGGATCAGTTTTAATGCACATCGAACGCTGTAAATAAGAAACCCGTAGAACTGTAGCGGAATAGCGTTTTCTTTGCAATTTCACCCGGTTTGGAATTTTTTTCCTGCTTCCCACTACACCATATGCAATATTAAATGGTGGCGTTAAAAAGTACAACTTGTCCCGCAAAAAACAAGCCCTCATACAGCTATGTGAACAGAAAAATAAGAGTTATGGCTGTTTGAAGGCAGGGAGCGCAAAACGAAAATGCATGACCGAAAAAACCTCCGGGAGTGAAAGGGTTAAGGTGAAATATGGCAGGGTCCAGAAAGGGTTAAACATTTGTCCAGCCTAAAAGCCTTATCAAAACAGTAGGTCATTTTCTGATAATGCATTTTTTTTTTTCTTGGCCTAGTCGCATATTAATTTTAATTTTGTTTTTGTATTTTTCAGTGTTTAACCCATTCTCTAATGGAATGGAAACAGTTTCTACTACTAGTGAAATGTTACGTGCTCCTCATAAAAGGACAGATTCTCATGAAACATTCCACTCAAGCTTTCTGCATAGCTCAAATACTATGCCACAACATAAACCAAGACGTCAGCCCAAAAATACGTGTCGTTATTCACTGGAGGACCAAAGAACATTCTCTTCATCAGATTATGAGACTACTGCACAAGAACAAGCATCATTGATAAAGCAGAGAAAACTATTTAGAAAACATTCACCTGCAAATATCAAAGATACCATAATAGCTAAAAAAAGTTCACAGCAAAAGGGGGACTGCAAACCAGACTTAGAAACAGCAATTTCTGAGTTGTCAACAGAAATAAATCAAACAGCCTCCTTTTCAAATACAGAATCTTCACCTTTTAATCTTTGCCAGATCCTGTTGTCTTTGCTTGAAAAAGTTTGCAAATTCGATATAATGCTGAATCCTGGTTCTGTGCTTTCCATTTGCATCATTCCAGCTTTAACTGAATTCATTTCAGAAATTGGTGATTATTATGCCCCCGGAAGGGGAACACTGGTAAAAGGTTGGACTAAAGAACCTGTGGCATTAGTTCAGAGAATGGTGTTACATACAGTATTAAGTGTTCTGTCTGTAGACATTAGGGAAAAGGATTTTATGCCTGACAGTCTTAGAAACAGTCTTATTGACTTGTTGCGAACATCTTTGAAGCTAAAATCTTACATAAATAAAACGCTAGACTCAAATCAAGGGCTGTTACAAGACACTAAGGACAACATTCCTTTGTGTAACAGTCAACACCAAGCTTTTTTTTTTCCAGATCTCCTTGAAGGTGTTTTTCAGATTATGCTATCATGTCTTAAATGTTCAGCACCAAACCCTCTCTATTTTAGTCAATGTATAGAACTTTTGCATGACTTTATTCAATACAATGGCTTTAATCTTTTTGAAAAAGTAATTCTTCAGATGGAATCTTTAGGTCTGCAATATGAAACTCTACTTTCAGAGGCTTCTGATCATGTGCTCATTCTTATTAGCAGTGTATTAAAAATAGTCAGTTTAGTAAAAAAGATAAAATCTGAACAGCTTCATCAATCAGTGTGTACAAGAAAAAGGCATCGCAGATGTGAGTTCTCTTACTTCTTGCACCACCACAGAGACCTATCGGGTCTTCCTATTTCTCTGTTCAAGAATGAAAACATTGATGATGGTATGTCTGAAGAAATCCATTATCCTGAGAGAAGTTGTTGCATAGCGGTATGCTCACTTCACTGCTTGCGTTTACTTCAAAGAGTATCGGTGACCACAACACACCTGCAAATTCTCTTAGGAATTCAGAATGCTGGTGTTTGTTGTTGCATGGATCCATTATCAGTTATCACCCCACTGCTTCATGCTTTTAAAGTGCCAGCCTTAAAGAATGTGCAGCACCAAATAATAAGTATCCTTGAAATTTTTTTACTAAATCAACTTGGCGGAAGAGAAATATCCAGTGTTCAGAAACAAGCTTCTTGTAACACATGTGTGATGGACAATGATCATTTAATAGAGTTAAAGGATACATTTCAGTGGAAAGCTGATACAACTCTTGTAACAGGTCAGTGCAGTATGCCATACAGATTACAAGGGGTTTTACCCTGCGGAGGATCTGAGGATATGATGTGGAAATGGGATTCTTTAGAAGCTTACCAGGAACTTGTGTTTAGCAATGACTTCCAACTAAGCTTTCATATTTCTAGCCATATTTGCCACTTACTTCAAGAAGGAAATGCAGTTATTCAGCGGAAATTGTATCCCCTTATTTTTAATGGAATTCTGCAAAAAGGTGTGGAAATGGTTCGTTACTTCCAACATTCTGGCACTTCTGCATTGTGTAGCCAGCCTGACTCAAACAAGAATGCATGTTTCCTGGAAGTGCTTAAAGTTTATTTAAAAAACTTACCAGAGTTGCTAAAATCAAGGTTAGTGACTATTTTTGTTACCATTATGTTGTTTACAGATCTTCACTTTTGGCACAATGTATGAACTGTATTGGTGAGTAGTTGTTTTTGATATGTTTGTTTAAAGGGGTTCTGCAGTCGTCTAAAACTGATGATCTATCCTCTGGATAAATCAGCAGCATCTGATCGGTGGCGGTCCGACACCCGGTGCCCCGCTGATCAGCTGTTTGAGAAGGCAGCGTCGCTCCTGACGTCACGACTAGTATCATGAATGGAGCTTAGCCCCGCCCAGGCCAGTGATACTAGTCGTGACGTCACTGGCCTGCAGTAAACACAGAGAAGGCCGTGGCGCTCCTGCAGCCTTCTCAAACAACTGATCGGCGGGGGCCCCGGGTGTCGGACCCCTGCCGATCAGATGCTGATGATCTATCCAGAGGATAGATCATCAATTCTTAAAAACTGTAGAAACCCTTTAAGTTACCGAGAAGTGCCTATATTTGTCATTATATATTTGTTATCAAAAGTGGTGCAAAGAAAAACTGACTTAGGTGCCCATAGTGACCAATCATATTGATCCTTTAATTTTCTGAAGGAGCTCTGAAAAAGATAGAATCTGACTGGTGTAAATGGGCAACTAAGCCAGTGTTCCTTTGCCCCACTTTTAATAAATCTCCCCAATTGTGTCTGTCTATAGCTACCTGTGCCCGTTTTTTGGAAGGTGTAAGATAGGGCCGTAAGTTCTTCGTAGCAGACAATACAGATCCATTTTGTGGGCAATTTTATACTACATACAGTTATACAAAAATATTTGGACAGTGACACAATTGTCATGATTTGAGCTCTGCATGCCGCCAAATTGGATTTAAAATGAAACAATTGAGATACAAATGAAGTGTAGACTTTCAGCTTTAAATAAAGGCGTTGAACAAAAATATCCTGTGAAAAGTCTAGGAATTGCAACTATTTTTCCACAAAGCCTCATCATTTCATGGGCTCAAAAGTAACTGGACAAATTAATATATAACTATAAATAAAATGTCCATTTTTAATGCTCTGTACAAAATCCTTTGCAGGCAATGGCTGCCTGAAGTTTGGACATTACCAAATGGTGGGTTACCTTGTTTGTGATGCTTTGTTGGCCCTGTCCTCAGTTGTTGCTTGTTTGTGGGTCTTTCTCTCTTAAGCTTTGTCTTAAGCAAGTGAAATGCCTGCTTGATCGAGTTGAGATCTGGTTATTGACTCAACCATTGCAGAATATTCCACATCTTAAACTCCCGAGTTGCGTTCGCAGTATGTTTTGGGTCATTGTCCATCAGTACTGTGAAGTGCTGTCCAATCCACCTTACTGCATTTGGTTGAATCTCAGTAGAAAGTATATCCCTGTACACTTCAAACCTGGCTGCGTCTTCAGTCACATAATGAATAAACACTAGTGACTTATTGCCATTGGAAGCCATGCATTCCCAGCCATCACACTGCTTCCACCGTGTTTTACATAGGATGTGGTGTGCTTGGGATCATGAGCCATTCCAAGCCTTCTCCATACAGTACTTCTTACTTCCCATCCTTTATGGTAGAGGTTGATCTTAGTTATATCTGTCCAAAGAATGCCATTCCACAACTGGGGTGACTTCTTTAGCTTTTTTTTTTTTTTTTTCACCACAAGTTTGCACCTTGTGGTGAACCCTGTGTATTTGCTCTCATGAAGTTTTCTCTTTATGGTAGACTTGGATACTGATGCACCTACTTCCTGGAGAGTGTTCTTCACTTGGGTGTATGTTGTGAAGGGGTTTCTCTTCTCAATGGAAAGGATTCTGCGATCATCCACCACTGTTGTCTTCCATTGATGTCCAGGCCTAATGATTGTCTTTCACTTCCATTGAGAGCTTCTTTGACCACATGTTGTTGGTAGGGTTGCGCCGGGTATCGAACTTTCGATACCCAACTGATACTCTGGCACCCGGATTGATAAGATACTGGGAATTTCTATTTTCCAAAACTAGGCTGCTCTACTGTGCAGCCTTGTATCTTTTAGAGAACATGGTGAGCGCGGCCCTTGGCACGCATCATGTTCTCCTGAGCCAGCACAGTGGAGAAGGAGAGTCCCTCCCCATTGTGACGCAGCCACCACTGCCACCAATAAAAATAACACTGAGGGTGGTGCTGGGGAGGCCACTGCGCCACCGATGAATATAATTAACCCCTTAATACAAATATAGGCGGCGGGTACCGCCTGTGTGGTACAATGACATGGCACAGCGATCCTGCGAACCCCATAAATTAACCTCTTAACCTCTGAGGTGCAGCACCTGAGGGGTTAATTGACGTGGTTCGGCGGGATCCCTGTCATTGAGGCCGGGTGTTGGCTGTGTGAAACGGCAGGCACTCACCGCCTACATTTGTATTAGGGGGTTAATTATATTCATTGGCACAGTGATCACAACACCAACCTTCCCCCACAGCCTCCTTAGTTTTATACTCAGTGGCGCAGGTGGCCACTAGCCTCATAAGGTGGCTAATAGTTCTTAAATAAACAGTTAAAAAAAAAAAACAAAACGCCAAAATATTGAAAGGTTAAATCACCCCCTTTCCCAATTTTAGATATAAAATATATAAACAATAAAAAAAACATTAGGTATCACGCCAGAAAAAGTCTGAACTATTAACATACAAACAAAATCTCCTATGTAGTGAATTCCTTAACAGAAAAAATGAACATGATTTGCCATTTTTAGTCACCTTGTACACCCCAAAAAATAGGATAGGACTGTTCTGTTATTGGCTGGAGGTTACGCAAAATGTGGAATGCACAAGGCTTTTTTGATTTTTATTTTTCATTCACGTAGTATTCACTGCGCCACCAATGAATTTAAAACACAATAATTAAAGTATAGGAGGCAGTATGTTATGTCGGCATCCTGCCTCAATAACAAGCCATGTGATCCGCCGAATCGTGGCTACTAACCCCTCAGGTGCTATTAACCCCTTCGGCGGATCACATGGCTTGTTAACGAGGCCAGGTGCCGGTTATGTAATACCGCCGCTGGCACCAGCTGCCTGCTATACTTGAATTAATGTATTTTACATTCATTGGTGGTGCAGTGCAACCTCTCCGCCTCCCCCCCAGTATTAGTATCATTGGTGGCAGTGGCCACAGGGTCCCCCCCCCCCCACCTCCTGCTTATTGGTGGTGCAGTGGTAGATTCCGATTGGAGCCCCAGCAGTGTAATCTCAGGGTTCTGATCGGTTACCATGTCAGCTAGGACGCTACTGAAGCCCTGTCTGCCATGGTAAGCTCCCTGTGCACAAAGCATAGGGCAGCAGGGAGGGTGTTAAGCCCTATTCACCCTAATAGAGCTCTATTAGGGTGAATAGGACAAGGGTTCTAGTCCCTAAGGAGGCTAATGGTAAAAAAAAAAAAAAAAAAAAAAAAAAAGTTAACCGCCAAAATACTAAGTTTAAATTGTCCCCTTTCCCAATTTTACATATAAAGTTTACAATAAAAGATACACATATTACATATCGCTACACCCGAAAAAGTGAGAACTATTAAAAAATATCTCCTATGTGTTGAACGCCGTAAAAATTCCATAAAATGCGAAATACACACGGCTGTTCTTTTCTGCGTGTATCGAAAATGGTATTGAGTATTGCAATACTTTTTTTATGGTATCGAGATCAAATCAAAATTTTGGTATCTTGACAACCCTGTATTAAAGAGCTGTCTTTCCTAAACCCCTTCCTCCAATTAGGATGTGAGTACCTTCAAATTAAAGCTGAGAGTCTGCACTTTAAGCCATATTGATTATATTACTGTACTAGCAGAAGGACCCGGCTTTGCCCAGGTATATTTCATCTATTTCATTTGTTTGTGTGTGTAGTTAAGATATTGAGTGACCTCTACAGTACCCCGCCTCCTTAACAGTGACCTCCACAGCCCCCACCCCTTAACACCGACACCCCCCACACAGTGCCCCGTCTCCTTAAAATGGGACCTCCACAGCAGCCCACCCCCTTAACTTTGACCTTCACAGCAGCCTGCCCCTTTAACAGTGAATTCCACAGCACCTCACATCCTTGAGTGACCTCCACAGGGGCCCTCTCCCTTAAGTGACCTTACAGTACCCTGCTGCCCCTTTAATAGTGACCTCCACAGTGCCCTCCCCTTTAACTGTGACCTCCACAGCAGCCTGCCCCTAGGGTGGCCAGAGGTCTGGTTTTAGGCTGAACAGTCCGGCTTTCAGACTCCCTGTCCTCTGTACGGCGCAGGGCCTGGATGGATGCAGGGATGTCCTTTTGAACAGCTCACTCTTAAACAGCAACACTGTGCAGTCTGATCATGAGCTGCATGGAGAAAGTCGCCTTCCCTCCCACCCCGGCAGCTGACAGAAGTTGATTTTTACCTTCATTTTTTTCAATTCCTGTCGGCTGCATAGTGGAGGGGGTGTGGCCTACCTAGATTGGGGGCTTGGCTTAGAGGGACCTAGGGGTTGGGCTTTTAAGTCCTTCTTTTGAGGGTGGCCTGAATTGCATGCTGATGCCATAGTAATTTATGAGGAAACACAGTGGGTAGCAGTAGAAGAAAACATCTTTTATTACTACTGAACGGTAAATATGTGAAATTTACATTATATTAGGTAATGATTGATGATGAATTAGTCGAAAACATAAGTTATATTTATGGTAACCGGAATACCCCTTTAACAGTGTCTTCCACGGCACCCTGCCCCTTTAAAGCTGACCTACAGCAGTAAAGAAAAATGGCTGGGTTGTTATGGAAACCTGGTGTGAAACTGTGTATGTGGCGAGTAAGGGCCTGTGAGCTTCTATTGGCTGATAAGGGTCATGTTACCACGCTTCTATCTAAAACCTTCCCGGACACCTGATGTACCTGTGTGCCAGATTTTGTGATTGTAGCTGCGACGGTGCGGATTCCTTTAGCGGACACACATACATACATACATACATACACTCAGCTTTATATATTAGATCAGTGGTTCTCAACTCCAGTCCTCGGGACCCACCTGCCAGTCAGGTTTTCAGGATTTCCTTAGTTTAGACCAGCTGATATAATTAGCGTCCATCCATCAGGACTTACCACAGGTATTCATTCTGTGGGATATTCCTAAATCCTGACTGGCAGGTGGGTCCCGAGGACTGGAGTTGAGAACCACTGTATTAGATCGTTAATATGTATTGATAAATGGCTAAAATACCAAAACATGTCCAAATATTTCTGGACCTAACTGTATATTTTTAACAAAATTCTCAAATTTACAGTACAACTAAATTAGGGTTTCATAATCTTGTGTAGCAAAAAAAAAAGTGGATGTTTGCATTTCACTATTGGCTACACATTTGCTTTAGCTTTTTATTAACCGCGCACAAGACTGGCAGCAGTAGCAGCATTTGCAGGGGTTTCCCATTGTGTGATATAATGTAGGATGTCAACAAAACCTCAAGTATATGATTGAGTTTTGGGATCGATGTTGTAAAAAGAATATAAGAGAGCTAGACTTAGGTTTCATGGCTGGCAAAGAAATGATTTAATAAGATGGGAGGTCTCTTTTAAAGTAGGAGGCTCTAAGGTCTATTCAGCTGGGGAAAGATGCCCCTGAGGCCTGCACCATAACTATGATGTACAGTGTTCTTGAACAGGTTAACAGAACACAAGAACCTGAATATTAAGTCTCTCTCACGCAAGAAGTGCAGAACTTGTCCATGTTCTGTCGGTTAAAAAAAAAAAAAAAAAAATTCCTCC
The DNA here is from genome assembly GCA_900303285.1 of Rhinella marina. NCBI lineage: Eukaryota > Metazoa > Chordata > Amphibia > Anura > Bufonidae > Rhinella > Rhinella marina. The sequence goes on along the minus strand of ONZH01001329.1, from coordinate 221,611 downwards.
CTTCTTTTCCTTCACTGTTTTCTGTTAAATTTTTTGCATATTTTTCCACGCTGATGCAGTCAGTTTTTGATGCGTTTTTCACAAGTGTGAAAAAATTTAAAAAAAGAAAATAAATTGTAACACTCAACATCTTTGAGCAACCATCAGAGAAAAACGCATTGCTTCTGGATGCCTTCTGTTTTTCATGCAGCCCCCTTCTTTTCTATGGTGCAAAGGCTGAGTGAGAAACGGACGTGTTGAATGTGCTGTGACTTTTTGTGAAAGCAAAGATGGCCAGTGAAAAGCAGTGTCCATTTGCATATACCTATTGATTCAGTTCCAATGTTGCACTTTTGCAGAATGAATCGCATACAGATGGAAACTTGCTTGTGTAAAAGCCTTACAGGACATGGGGGAAAAAAGTAATTTACTAATATACTTGTGGCTGTGTATGTGGCATTTCTCCTGTGATATTCCGACAGCCTCAAGTGGCAGAGAGTATACCTAATCCCTGCATATAATTTAAACGAGCTAGCTGTTTGTCTTAGTCCTTTAGTCAGTCAGTTTTTGCCTTAGCTGTGACAGAGATGGACAGCCAGTCCCTCCAAACGTGGCATTAACACCTATAGGGAAATGAGATTTGAGGCTGCGTCAGAAAGCCATAACTTAGAGAAAAAAAAATCTACTTCTGGGACCACATGGTGAAGAGTGAAATCGGGACATCCTTGCAGTCTTAAGCGAACTAGCTAACACTAGTTTATTTATTTTACATTTGCAAAACAATGGCCGTTTTTCTGGTTTAGGAATCCCCTCTTGACAGTTTGTAGAACTAGAGGCTGTTGCAGCTGTTTTCCTTAAAGGAGTTATCTCAAGTTTATACGTTATATCCTATTAACAGGCTAGGCGATAAGTACCTAAGCCCTCTTTCACACTAGCGGCAGCACGGATCCGGCCCCACACATGTTGACACAGAACATACACACACATACACACAAACACATACATACTTACATACTCCAGCCAGGGACGCCGGCAGCACGTTTTCACGCGACTCCTGCGCGCAGTGATGACGATTCCCCACGGTGTCCTCTGCTGGGCGCAGTGGGGAAACGTCATAGCTGCACGCAGGAGGCGCGTGAAGACATGCTGCCGACGTCCCTGCTTGGAGTATGTGAGTATGTATGTGTTTGTGTGTATGTGTGAGTATGTATGTATGTCTGTAAGTATTTCTGTATATGTGTAGCCGGATCCGGAATGACCCCCCCCCCCCATTGCAAGTCAATGGAGGACAGATCCGGATTACTGGTGTGTCATACCAAACGGATCCGTCCCCATTGACTTGCATTGGGGGTCATTCTGGATCCGTCTTGGTGCGGATGCCTGGACCGGAGAGAAAACCGCAGCATGCTGCGGTTTGTTCTCCAGTCTGAAGACTGAACGGAATGCTTTCAGGAGCATTCCGTTGTCTTCAGTTAAGTTTTGTCCCCATTGACAATGAATGGGGACCAAACTGAAGCGTTTTTTTTCCGGTATTGAGCCCCTATGACGGAACTCAATACCGGAAATTAAAAAACGCTAGTGTGAAAGTAGCCTTACTAGCTAATCCCATTGATCATGAGCACAGGGGTCCAGTTCTCCCATTCTGATGGACTGGCAGGTTTTGCGTTCGTACTGCCGCTCCATACATGCTCTATGGAAACGTTGAAGATAGCTGAGCACTGTACTCGGCTAACTCTGGTTCTCCCACAGGGAATAGAGTATTAACTCTCTAGGTGACCAGGGAAACAGGACTCCCAATCTCGTAATCAGTGGGATTCCCAGGAGTCGGAGCACCCACTTCACTGCCAATAATGAAATGCTTTAACCCCTTTGCCACCAGCGCAGTACATATACGACGCTGGAGCGATGGGCAAACATGGCGCCCCCTCGCAAGTGCAGCGATCGTTATGGTTGGTGGGTCTTTGCTGTTTCAAACAGCAGAGACCTGCAGCTAATTACTGCGATCGGCAATAATGCGGTAATTAAAGCCATATTGCTTCATTTGCACTCAGTCCCGGCCACCAGCAATGCTGGCACTTTTTTCCTACAATGTGCAAGTACGGCCTCCACTGATGGATTGCAGGGTGGTTGTAATCGTGGAAATGGGCAGTGTATAGTAAGTGATCAAAAAATGAATCCAGCCAGCAAAGGAAGCAATATCGATAATAACAATACGTTAGTAAGTGGTTTGTATTAACTTTCTCTACATAAATGCCACTTGCTGAAGTGAGACAACCCCTTTGAGGTGTAAATGTCTTTCATTTTAATCCTTTTGGATACCGGAGGTTTTTTCGGTTTTGCGTTTTCATTTTTCTACCCTACCCTGAGCCATAACTTTTTTTTATATTTTCGTTCACATAGCTGTATGAGGGCTTATTTTTTGCGGGACAAGTTGTAGTTTCGAATGCCACCGTTAATTATGTAGTGGAAAGCTGTAAAATGGGGTGGTATTGGGGGAAAAAAAACGCAATTCCTCCACCGGTTTACGGGTTTTGTTGCCACGGCGTTCCGCTTGCGGCAGAATTGACCCATGCCCTTCATTCTGTGGATCAGTATGATTACAATGATACCCCATATGTATAGGTTTGTTATGTTTAAATAGTGTAAAAATAAATTTAATCTTTGAAAAAAAAATTTTTTTTCTTCGTCATATTCTGACCCCCATAACTTTTTTTTATAATTGTGTCCACTGAGCTGTTTAGCAACTCGTTTTTTGTCGGAAAATCCATAGTTTTTATTGATACCATTTTGGAGTGTGCGTGACTTTTTGATTACATTTTATTACATTTTTTTGGGCAAGAAAAGTAATGAAAAAAATGGCAAATAGGTAATTTTGACCCTTTTTCCGTTATGCAATTCGCCATATTGACAATTTTTTCCTATATTTTAAAAGTATGGGCATTTTCGGTCGCGGTGATACCCATGATGTTTATATTTGTTATTTAAGTATTTTTTAATTATACGGAGAATTTAAAATATTTTTTTAATTTTTATATAATATATATATATATATATATATATATATATATATATATATTTTTACTTTTTTATTTTTGTGATTATTTTAAGCATCATATATGAACTTATAATTTTTTTAAATTTTTTTTTAGAAATTTTGAACTCAGGGATTTTTAAATGCAATTTAATGTCAGCTTTTCTCATTTCTTTTCCTGGCCTGCCATCAGTGGCCAAAATAAGAATTGCAGCATGAACGCTGTAAGCCTCATCAGCGAGTCTTACAGCGTTCCGAATAATTGCACCAATAACTGGCCACACGGGGCATCTGTAGGACACCAGGAACCGCACACTTCCGGGTCTTAGCGCTATTAGATGCTGTGATCGCACGTGATCATGGCATCTAATGCCTTTAGTTACAGTGATCGGCATTATTGCCGATTTCAGTAAGTAGCCGCAGGTCTCTGCAGTTTGAAACAGCAGAGACTTGCTGGCCATGACACCCGCCGCACATGCGAGCAGGCGTCTTGTTCCCACAAAGCTCCAGAGTCGTACAGCACTGGTAGCGAAAGGGTTAATACAGTGTAGGAACAGGGATGTTATGATAATGATTGCGGATGTCAGTGGCTACATATATCAAAATAAATCACAGAAAAAGAATATTAGTGCACAAAAATAGATGCAAACAATATATACTGTATAAACTAAGACCTCATTCTGATATGATAAATCTGAGACTCTTAGCCTATATATTTTGATCAAAACACATCTGTGCCCACCTACCCAGCATCACACCTGAATGCGCTCTTAGTTTATCTTGAGTAGCATTCTTGTGCACTTTTGCTCTTCCTATTAAATTGAGCGCCTTGATTGCGTGGTACATATAGGTGTGTTTGCTCCTCCTCTCATTGGTTGCTGTATGCACATAGAGGTCACTAGGAGCAACACACCTATATGTGCAGCGTCCACGCTCCTAGATATAGATGCCCAACGGCATAGTTAGGTTTAGCGTAGGACCTGCCTGACCTGAGACCACCGTGACGCTGGGTAGGTGGGCACAGATGTGTTTTGATCAAAATATATTGGCTAAGAGTCTCAGATTTTATCATATCAGAATGAGGTCTTAGTTTATACAGTATATATTGTTTGCATCTGTTTTTGTGCACTAATATAATTTTTCTGTGATTTATTTTGGACAGGGATGTTAAACAATTTTTTTAAAATATACTTTATTTTAGAGAGATTTCCCTAGTCCTGCCAGGGGGCAGGAAAAACACGCAGAGGTAAAAATTTCTCTTCCCTGCCACCATCTAAAGTGTTTTTCCTGTCCCTGCACAGGACAGATGTACAGAGAGGATTAGAGGTCTTCCTTTCAAGGATATGGGATCTAAAGCAATAGGACTAGCACAGCCAGCAGCTCCCTGCCTTTCCTTTTCTTTATCGTACCTGCTTACCGTATTTTTCGCCCCGTAAGACGCACTTTTTCCCCCCAAAACTGGGGGGAAAATGCCCCTGCGTCTTATGGGGCGAATGCTAATGAGTGCTTCCATTTTGGAAGCGCTCATTAGCACCGAAGGACAAGGAAGCGGTGAAGACTTTGCACTTACCGCTTCCTGGTCCTCTGTTCGGCTGTGCTGCGCACAGCGTGAGGGTGCTCTGTGACCTCACGCTGTGCGCGCCGGGTCACATTCAGCAGCAGGAAGAAGAGGCAGAGAGGAGCGGCGGCGTCCAAGACAGGTGTCGTTTTTATTTTATTCAATATGAGGCTGCTGGGAGCTGGCAATTTGCAATGGGGGCTGCTAAGAGGCACTGGGGAGGGGGGGCTGCTAAGAGGCACTGGGGAGGGGGGCGGGCTGCTAAGAGGCACTGGGGAGGGGGGCTGCTAAGAGGCACTGGGGGGGGCTTATATAAGACTGCTGGGGCTGATAAAAGGCATGGGGCTCTTATCTGAGGTCTGATTGGGGTCTTTCACATTGAGGTCTGATATGAGGTCTTATTGGGGTCTTATTAACATTGGGGGTCTTATTGGGGCAGTCAGCTGAGGACTGATTAACATTGGGCGTCTGACCAGAGGTCTATTGAAAAATATTTTTTTTTCTTATTGTCCTCCTCTAAAACCTAGGTGCGTCTTATAGGGCGAAAAATACGGTATTTCGGCAATACTGTGTCGGTAAGCCCTCAAATCATTTATTGGATTGCATTATTGCAGTCTGTGGCACGTATGTCTCCCAGGCTGTTGGGTTGAAGCATGCAGCGCACCATAGGTATGTGTAGGATGTGGGAGCAAGCAAGTTTTCAGCAGACTCGTCACTTCTGGTGACGCATACACAGGTAACGAGCCAGGAGGTGGAAGCCAGTGCCTGTAGAGCACAAGGCTCAGTTCCAGCTACCGTACTTCTTGCATGACGCATCACTTCTGGGGAGGCTGCTTTCGGTGTTAGATGATCTGGGCATTTCAGGGAGGAACATGCTTAGTGTGACTAGCGCAGAATATTTAAATCAGTCTGGGGCATGGTTGTCAACTGTCTGTAAAAATAGGTGACTTTTTTTTTCTGTGTCTGTGAAAAAAAATAGATGTGTCCGTGATTTTTTTTTTTTTCCAGGCTGGTGGTACCTGACTAGATATTTTGGTGTAAATCTCATCATTTTCAGCTCATAATTGCCTCGGATCAGCCCGCCGTGCCCCCGTCGGGCCTCGGCAGCCCGGAGTGCCCCGCCCGTGCCCCCCGTCGGGCCTCGGAACATGAGCCCCCCTGCCCCCGTGCCCCCGTCAGGCCCAACATGAGCCTCCGGCCCCGTCAGCCCATGATCATGAGCCCCCTGCCCGTCAGGCCAACATGAGCCCCCCGTCGGCCCCAGCCCCCCGTGCCCCGTCAGGCCCAACATGGCCCCCTCCGTGCCCCCTCGCCCAACATGAGCCCCCCCGTGCCCCCGTCAGGCCCAACATGAGCCCCCTCCGTGCCCCCGTCAGGCCCAACATGCCCCCCTCCGTGCCCCCGTCAGGCCCAACATGAGCCCCCTCCGTGCCCCCGTCAGGCCCAACATGAGCCCCTCCGTGCCCCCGTCAGGCCCAACATGAGCCCCCCCCGTGCCCCCGTCAGGCCCAACATGAGCCCCCCCGTGCCCCCGTCAGGCCCAACCCCCCGTGCCCCCGTCAGGCCCAACATGAGCCCCTGCCCAGGCCCACATGAGCCCCCCCGTGCCCCCGTCAGCCCCCGTCCCCCGTCAGGCCAACATGAGCCCCCCGTGCCCCCGTTCAGCCCAACATGAGCCCCCCCCCGTGCCCCCGTCAGGCCCAACATGAGCCCCCCCCCCCCGTGCCCCCGTCAGGCCCAACATGAGCCCCCCCCCCCCCCCCCCCCGTCAGCCCAACATGAGCCCCCCCCCCGTGCCCCCGTTCAGGCCCCACATGGCCCCCCCCCGTGCCCCGTCAGGCCCAACATGAGCCCCCCCGTGCCCCCGTCAGGCCCAAACATGAGCCCCCCCGTGCCCCCGTCAGCCCAACATGAGCCCCCCGTGCCCCGTCAGGCCCAACATGAGCCCCCCCTGCCCCCGTCAGGCCCAACATGAGCCCCCTCCGTGCCCCCGTCAGGCCCAACATGAGCCCCCTCCGTGCCCCCGTCAGGCCCAGCATGAGCCCCCTCCGTGCCCCCGTCAGGCCCAGCATGAGCCCCCCGTGCCCCGTCAGCCCAGCATGAGCCCCCCCGTGCCCCCCGTGCCCCTGACCCCTCCGTGCCCCGTCAAAATAAAATAAAAAAAAAATCTCTTACCTGTCCTGCGGCTCCGCTCCGGGTCCCGCGCTCCTCTTCTCCTCCCGGCGCTGCACTGTCACCTGACTGCGTGCAGTGTCAGGTCAGAGTGCGCACACTATGTCCTGATGCTGTACGCGGTCAGGACAGTGGAGCGCGGGCCCGGAGAAGAAGAGGCATATACCATTAATTCTGTATCACTTTATGAATATTTTCTTGAACTGGAAAAACACTTGTTTTTCTCCCAATCCTCCAAACATAGTATCTTGTACAGAGCTGGGTTTTTTCACATCTTCCATTTTCATAAAGCTGCGCACTGCCTGAAGTAAATGTTCTATACCATCAGAAGAGAAAAACAAATACTACTTTTCTTTCCCCTTACAAAACAAAATCCTCCTATTCGCCCTCTTCCCAGCAATCAGCGGATACACTGGAGTCACAAATTACATATTCTCTAGATCTTTTCTTGCTTTTTTTAGAAGCTAAAGATGCAGATAGCCAACAATGTCATCTTTAACAAGAGTCTTAATGTTATTCTTGAATATAGGTGTTTCATCCTGCAACACTTTAAGAGTACAGGCAGGGCAAAGTGGTTTCTTGTAAAATACATCATTTCATCAGGGGCTCTTTTGTTTATAAACACTCACTGCCAGGCAGAGCCTTCCGCCTGGCAGTGAGTTCGGTGACGTCACCGGCTCTGATGGGCCGGCTTTGGCGCTACCCTAGCCGTTTTACTGGCTAGGGCAGTGCTAAAGCCTGCCCATCAGTGCCGGTGACGTCCCCGGGCTCACTGCTGGGCTGAAGCCCCTGAGAGCCCGGTTAGTCACCGGAACTGGGCAAAATACATTTGCCCTGCGCTAAATCGTGCTCCGATGCTCTTATCAGGCAGGCTGCCTGGGTGAAATTCTGGGTATGTCGAGGTTCAGCTCTGAAACCGGACAACCCCTTTAGTTAGATAAACTTCCATCCCTTTTGAAGATTCCTCTTAACTTAAAGACCAGATGGACAGAAAGGCTGAGGGAATAATGAAAAAGACATGGGAGTTGCCATCTGCTATGCTATGTCCAGCAGTCTCCTCCATGTCGGGGTTGCCAACCGTCCAGAAATTTCTCGACAGGCCATAAAAATAGGTGACTTTTGTCCATAAAAATAAATAGACCTGTTCGTGATTTTTTTGAGGCTGTTGCTACTTGACTAGATTATTTTGGTGGTAACTATCACCATTTTACAGCTCACAGTAAATGATGTTAATGAGTTCTTATAAGTAGATTGAAAATAGAAAAATTATGGTTGGCAACAGTGCTCCACGTACGTAGCTATAACCTTATGCCTTTAGATGGAACAATTAGTCTCACTTGAAAAATAAAACCCCTAGAGGGAAGATATCTTCTCTTCCTCTCCGTAGTTCTGAGGCAAATATGTGTTTGGATCTGATCTTGACAAGATTCTAGAAAAAGCTCCTCCCAGCAATCCATATCTAAATGATACCATCAGAGTAGGAGGAAGATTACGGAAGTTTGTCAGCTTGGAGAAAAATTACAAATAACCAATGGATTCTACAAACATTAGAAACAAGCTACAAAATAGAATTTTCATCCACTCCCCCAGAGGTTATAAGGTTAACAGACTCTTCCTTTCACACATGACCGAGAGAGAGAGGTGGATCCGTCCCCATAACTGGACAGGAAGCCCCAGAGCAAAAAGGAACACCCATTTCTCCCTCATTGTGGTTTCCTGTCCTCCGGACAGATGAGCCTGCAGCGTGCAGCCTCCAGGTCTGTGAAACAAGGGACTCCTTATGGATTGAACTTAGGTTATACAGCGACTATTTGTGTTGTGTGGTTGGTATGAATCTGCTTGGTGGCTTTAGCATGATTGATAGGGTTGTATATTTGTATGGCTTCAGGACCTGGTTGACTGCCTGGTGGCTTCAGAGCCTGGTTGACTGCCTCTTGGCTTTAGCGCCTGGTTGTCTGCCTCTTGGCTTTAGCGCCTGGTTGTCTGCCTCTTGGCTTTAGCGCCTGGTTGTCTGCCTCTTGGCTTTAGCGCCTTGTTGTCTGCCTCTTGGCTTTAGCGCCTTGTTGTCTGCCTCTTGGCTTTAGCGCCTGGTTGTCTGCCTCTTGGCTTTAGCGCCTGGTTGTCTGCCTCTTAGGGCCGCCGGCTGCCTTTTCTGGATGACTGCCTTTGAGTATATGCCTGGCTGGCTTGTTACCCCTGTGGGTTCATGCCTAGAATATCATGGCTGCCTTGAGCCTATGGTGTTTGGGGGGGGGGGGTCACAAAACTGTCAGTCTTTGTGACAGGGTGACTATTTTCATGGCCTCATGTACCCATGGAGCTTATTGGAGATATTTTCGATTTGAAATCAAAAATGGAGAAGAAAATTTATTGCTACCAATTTGTGAACCTTCCGTTTGGAATTTAATCAACCCCAAATAATGGCAGAGTTCTTGGCTCATCTGAGAATAGGGGGTAAAACTAGTCCCAAACAGTTTATTAAACAATCAGTCTCTTCCTTTTCACTTTTCCAGCCAGATCCAGATTGTACTAAAGTCTCTGCAGACGCTAGGCTGGTTCATAATCGTGGAAAAAATCAAACTTGTCTCCCTCTACTAGGATAACATTTATGGGCATGATATTGGATTCACAGTTACAGAAAACCATCCTACCACAGCAAAAGATTCAGAATCTGAGCACCCTCATAGGAACTAGTCATGCTTATGAAAATATTTCAATCATAATAGGAATGAAACTTCTAGCCGGTCTGTTATTGTGTATTCCAGCGGTCACGCCCCTCCCCCCCATCTTATTCTAAAACAATGGAACCATTCCATTCAGTGTCTAGATTTCAAAATACTACTGCCACAGATAACAAGGACATCTTAAAGGTGGTGGTTAATCAGAGATCATCTAGAAAAAGGAGTAGATTGCTTTCTGGAACCTGCACAGTCATTGACCACGGATGCAGGTTCCCTAGGTTGGGGTGCTCATTTAACTCACCATTCTTCTCTGGCTACATGGAGTCGGGAAATGTCCCAAGAATCCTCAAATCAAGAACTAACTGTGGTATTGAGAGCATTGAATGCAGCAAAACAGTTAATAAGGAAATCCAATGTAAAAATACTGGTATATTCATTTAACATAACGACAGTGGCTTTTATTCAACCACAAGGAGTAACGAGAGGCCGTCTTTTTCAACAGACGTAAGCCAGAATAGGTCAATGGGCAAAGAAAAATCTGTTGACCTCTTAAGGGGTCATCATAACCAGTGGGCAGATCTTTTGAGCAGGAATAAGAGCCCCAGGAGAACAGACTCTAGCTCAAGTTAGTGGGATAGATGTGATAAGTGGGAAATGAGGAGAGAAGATTGTGGTCAGAGAGTGGGGGAGGAGTGTTAGTGAAGTCGGAAACTGAGCAAAAGAACCAGGTCAAATGTGTTACCGTCATTGTGTCTGAGAGTTTGAAAGTTGTGAAAGTCCAAGAGAGGAGGATACAGGTAGAAGCTGGGAGGGGAAAGAATTACACCTACTCCACCACAATGTCTGTTGTCTGGTCTGAAGTTATGTGAAAAATTAAGCCACCTTAAGACTGAGCAGCAGGAGAAACAGTGTCACATTACTGAATCTGAGTTTCAGTGAGGGCCAGGAGCTTAAGAGAATTAGAAAGAAGTTGTGTTTGCCAGTGTTTGACCTAATGCCAGAAGCCTAACTAATAAAACTGGTGAACTGGAATTAGTGATGTATGAGTTTAGTGATGGGAGTTTATTATAAACAACCCAATATACCAGAGTCCACAGAAAATCTACTTCTAAATGAAATAGACGAGGCGGCAAATCATAATGAGGACATTATTATTGGGGACTTCAACTACCCAGATTTAGACTGGGAAACTGAAACCTGTATATCTCATAAAGGAAACAGGTTCTTGGCAATAACCAAAGACCATTACCTTTCCCAACTGGTTCAGGACCCGACTAGAGGGACGACCCTACTGGACTTAGTATTAACCAATAGACCTGACAGAACAACCGATGTGCAGGTTGGGGGGACACCTGGGAAATAATGACCATAAAATAATAACCTTCCAATTGTCATTCAAAAGAGCGTTTCTTCAGGGAGGAACAAAAATACCAAACTTCAAAAAAGCAAAATTTAGCCAACTAAGAGAGGCCATAGGCCTAACTAACTGGGACAAAGTCCTCCAAAATAAAAATACAGCCACAAAATGGGATATTTTTAAAAGCATCCTAATATCTAATTGTGAGAGGTACATACCTTATGGGAATAAAAGGTTAAAGGGGTTCTCAGAGTTATATATATTGATGACCAATTCTCAGGATAGGTCATCAATATCAGATCGGCAGGGGTCCGACACCTGGCACCCCCACCGATCAGCTGTTTTAACCCCTTCACCCCCGGAGCTTTTTTCGGTTCTGCATTTTCGTTTTGCGCTCCCTGCCTTCAAACAGCCATAACTCTTTTATTTTTCTGTTCACATAGCTGTATGAGGGCTTGTTTTTTGCGGGACAAGTTGTACTTTCCAACGCCACCATTTAATATTGCATACGGTGTAGTGGGAAGCGGGAAAAAAATTCCAAACCGGGTGAAATTGCAAAGAAAACGCTATTCCGCTACAGTTCTACGGGTTTCTTATTTACAGCGTTCGATGTGCATTAAAACTGATCCGTTACTTTCATTCTACTGGTCAGTACGAATCCGGCAATACCTAATATGTATAGTTTTTCCTGCGTTTTCATAGTGGTAAAATAATTAGAAAGTTGCCCTTTTTTTTTTTTTTTTTTTCCTTGTCAAATCTTGACCCCTATAACTTTTTGGTATTTATGTGTACAGAGCTGTATGGGGGCTCATTTTTTGCGGGACGATCTGAAGTTTTTATTGATACCATTCTGGGGTGTGTATGACTTTTTGATCACTTTTTATTTAATTTTTTTTAGAAAAAAAAAGCGACAAAAAACGGCAAATCGCCATTTGGACGCTTTTTTCCGCCACACAATTCGCTGTATTGAATTTTTTTTTTATATTTTAAAAGTACGGGCGTTTTCGGTCACGATGATACCCATGATGTCTATATTTATTGTTATTTAGGTATTTATTTTTTACTTATACGGAAAGGGGGGTGATTTGAACTTTTACATCTTTTATTTTTTATATATTTTTTAACTTTTTTTTTAAATTTTTTTTTTACTATTAGAAAGCTCAAATATGGGCTTATATATTGTGGCTTTTTTTTTTTTCTTTATGAGCAATTCTGGGTTTTATAGACTCAGAAAGCCATGAATTGCTCATTTCTTATCCTGGCCTGCCATCTAGTGGCCAGAATAAGAATTGCACTTTGAAAACTGTAATCCTCACCAGCGAGGATTACAGTTTTCATATGGTGTACAGACACCCCGATTGGCCACACGGGGTGTCTGTACACCACCGGAAGCGAACGCTTCCGGGTTTAGCCGCAACTAGATTGCCGTGATCACGTGTGATCACGGCATCTAGTCAACCCGGAAGACGCCGCCGATGTAGTAGGTAGCGGCAAGTCTCTGCTGTTAGAAACAGCAGAGACTTGCCGGCCATGACGCCCGCCGCACCCGCGAGCCGGGCGCCATGTGCCCGCATCGCCCCAGCGCCGTACATGTACGGCGCTGGGGGTGAAGGGGTTAAGAGGAGGCGCACGCCGTATCAGCGCTGCCTCCTCTTCACTGTTTACATGCTGGCCGACACGGGGGTAGTGGTGAGTAGGTGTATTTACACCTAACTGCCCCATTCATTTTAATGGGAAGAATCGCTCCCATACAAGTCTATGGAAGTGAGGTGTAATTACACCTACTCACCACCACCCCCGTGTCGGCCAGCATGTAAACAGTGAGGAGGAGGCAGTGCTGATACGGCGCGCACCGCCTCTTCAAACAGCTGATCGTCGGGGGGTGCCAGGTGTCGGACCCCTGCCGATCTGATATTGATGACCTATCCTGAGGATTGGTAAACAATATATATAACTCTAAAAACCCGGAAAATCCCTTTAAGGAACAAGGAAAAAAACTATGTGGATAAATTGAACTGTAAAGAAAGCAATAAATGACAAAAAGAAAGCATTTAAACCACTAAAACAGGAGGGTGGCGAGGAAGCATTGAAAAGCTATAAGGAAAAAAATAGAATATGTAAAAGACAAATAAAAGCAGCCAAACTAGAGACTGAGAGATTAATCACCAAAGAGAGTAAAACTAACCCTAACATGTTCTTTAATTATATAAATGGAAAAAAGTATAAACCTGAAGGCGTCGGCCCCTTACAGAGTAATGAGGGGGGAGTTGCAGAGAGTGATGAGGAGAAAGCAAAGCTACTAAGTATGTTTTTTTTTCTCCACTGTATTCACTGAGGAAAATAAACTGTCAGATGAAATGCAGAATATAAAAGTAAATTCCCCTATAAAAGTGCCCTGTCTGACCCAGGAAAAAGTACAGCGACGTCTTCAAAAGATTAAAATAGACAAATCGCCAGGACCAGCTAGCATACACCCCCGTATCCTAAGAGAATTAAAGAGGACCTTTCACCACTCCTGACATGCCTGTTTTAATAGCTTCATGCATTCCCCATGTAATAACAAGTCTGGAACATCTATTCTTATGTCTGTATGTTGTGCCATTCCTTTATTATTTGCACTAGAAGTTATGAATGAATTGCTATTTGTCTTCAGTAAGGGAACAGAGGGGAGATAACAAGTTGGGAGTGTGTATCTGCACAGTCTGAACATGACAGCACTGATTGGATAGAGTCAGTCTGTGCAGATACACACCCCCAACTGGCCACCTCCCCTCTGTTCCTTTACTGAAGACTAATAGAAATTCCTTCATAACTTCTAGTGCAAATAATAAAGGAATGGCACAACATAGAGCCATAAGAATAGGTGTTACAGAATTGTTAGTACGTGGGGAATGCATGGAGCTATTAAAACAGGCATGTCAGGAGTGGTGAAAGGTCCTCTTTAAAGGGGTTGTCCGGGTTCAGAGAAGAACCCGGACATACCTGCAATTTCACCCAGGCAGCCCGCCTGAAGAGGGCATCGGAGCATCCTATGCTCCGATGCCCTCCTTTGCCCTGCGCTAATTAGCGCAGGGCAAAGGAATTTCGCCGGGTTCCGGTGACGTACCGGTCCCTGCCGGGCAGAGGCTTCCGCCCGGCAGTGAGTCGGTGACGTCATCGGCGCTGATGGACAGGCTTCAGCGCTGCCCTAGCCAGTAAAACGGCTAGGGCAGCGCTAAAGCCGGCCCATTAAGGCCGATGACGTCACCGAACTCACTGCCGGGCGGAAGTACCCGCCCGGCAGCGAGTATTTACAAAACAAGAGACCTTGCCCTGCGCGATCTAGCGCAGGGCAAGGGGGGGGCATCGGAGCATGAGATGCTCCGATGTCCTCTTCAGGCAGGCTGCCTGGGTGAAATTGCAGGTATGTCCGGGTTCTTCTCTGAACCCGGACAACCCCTTTAAGTAATGTCATAGCCAGACCCTTATTTCTGATATTTAAGGACTCTATACTGACATGGAGTGTTCCACGGGATTGACTGTTTGAAGGTTTTCTAAGAGATGCTATCTTGGAGTACCTCAATGAAAATAAGCAAATAACTCCATATCAGCATGGCTTTGTGAGGGATCGGTCATGTCAAACCAATTTAATCAGTTTCTATGAGGAGGTAAATTCTAGACTTGACCGTGGCAAATCAATGGATGTCGTATATCTGGAGTTCTCCAAAGCATTTGACACTGTACCACATAAAAGGTTAGTATATAAAATGAGAATGCTTGGACTGGGAGAAAATGTCTATGTGGGTAAGTAACTGGCTCAGTGATAGAAAACAGAGAGTGGTTATTAACCCTCAGATACTCAGATTGGGTCACTGTCACTAGTGGGGTACCACAGGGGTCAGTATTGGGCCCTATTCTCTTCAATATATTAATGATCTGGTAGAAGGCTTGCACAGTAAAATATCAATTTTTGCAGATGACACTAAACTGTGTAAAGTAATTAACACAGGAAAGGACAGTACACTGCTACAGATGGATCTGGATAGATTGGAGGCTTGGGCAGAGAAGTGGCAGAAGAGGTTTAACACTGACCAATGTAAGGTTATGCATATGGGAAGGAATAATGCAAGTCACCAGTACATACTGAATGGTAAAACATTAGGTAACTCTGACATGGAAAAGGACTAGGAATTTTAGTGAAGAGCAAACGAAGCTGTAGAAACCAGTGTCAGACAGCTGCTGCCAAGGCCAATAAGATAATGGGTTGCATCAAAAGAGGCATAGATGCCCGTGATGAGAACATAGTCCTGCTACTTTACAAATCACTAGTCAGACCACACATGGAGTACTGTGTACAGTTCTGGGCTCCTGTGAACAAGGCAGACATAGCAGAGCTGGAGAGGGTTCAGAGGAGGGCAACTAAAGTCATAACTGGAATGGGTGGACTACAGTACCCAGAGATCTCTCCCATGATCTATTTATCCCCAGGACTGTGACGAGGGGACATCTTCTGTAACTGGAGGAAAGAAGGTTTGTACACAAACATAGAAGAGGATTCTTTACGGTAAGAGCAATGAGACTATGGAACTCTCTGCCTGAGGACGTGGTGATGGTAAGTTCACTGAAAGAGTTCAAGAGGGGCCTGGATGTATTTCTGGAGTGTAATAATATTGCAGGTTATAGTTACTAGAGAGAGGTAGTTGATCCAGGAAGTTATTTTGATTGTCTGATTGGCGTCTGGAAGGAATTTTTTTTACCCTAAGTGGGCAAAATTGGCTTCTACCTCACAGGGTTTTTTTTGCCTTCCTCTGGATCAACTTGTAGGAAAACAGGCCGAACTGGATGGACAGATGTCTTTTTTCGGCCTTATAAACTGTTACTATGATTGTTGAGCGGACAATTAAAAAAAGAGAAGAGAGGATACACAATGAATGTTTGAGATAAGCAGGGTTTCTATGAGAGATTGTGAAGGTGTTCAAAATAGAAAAAGGTGGGCCTGAGTTGGGAGAGATTTCCCCTTAAGATAGCGGCAAAAGTATGAAGAGGAAGAACAGATGGCTTAAAAAAAAAAAAAGGTGTCTAAGGCCCCTTGCAGACGAGCGTGACACCCGCACGTCTCCCACGAGTCTACTGGCCTGAACTCCCGGCACTGACAGGGATCACATAGCATTGTATTGATTTATGATGCTGTGTAACCCTTACAGTTCTGGAATGTAATGGATAACACTAACAGCATTATGTCAGTGTTATCCAACACATTCCAGAACTCTAAGGGTTACATAGCATCAATATAATGCTATGTGACCCCGTCAGTGCCGGGAGTTCAGTCCAGTAGATGCGTTGCGGGAGACGTGCGTGTGTCAAGCTGGTCTTCAAGGGGCCTAAGGGTGTCTTGCATGACATAGCTGTCTCTTGCTCTGTCTAACTGCCTTGTTTAACTGGTAGACAATTAAAGAAGATGACCTTTAGTCTAATGAACAAGTGGACTACAACACTGGAGCAGGAAGAGCTAATCAAAAATAAACAGACACATTGCACTGGCTGTCTCAAGGAATGCACTAAGGATCAAGCAGTCTAACCAGTTAAGAAGATATCAACTCATCTTAAGAAGGTGCATGTATACCTTAGGCTACTTTCACACTAGCGTTAGCACGGATCCGGCACCTAAAGGGTGCCGACGGATCCGTGCTAACGCTATACATGTGTGGAGCCGGAGCAGCGCTCCGGCCCCACACATGACACACATTAAAACAACACACAGACTACATACAAACAAACATACAGACATACATGCATACATACTCCCGGGACGCCGGCAGAACGTCTTCACGCGCCTCCTGCGCGCAGTGATGACGATTCCCCACAGCGCCCTCTGCTGGGCGCAGTGGGGAAACGTCATCGCAGCGTGCAGGAGGCGCGTGAAGACCTGCTGCCGGCGTCCCGGGAGTATGTGAGTATGTATGTCTGTATGTTTGTATGTATGTTTGTATGTATGTCTGTATGTTTGTTTGTATGTAGTCTGTGTGTATGTATGCCGGATCCGGAATGACCCCCCATTGGAAATCAATGGAGGACAGATCCGGATTACTGGTGTGTCCACACCAAACGGATCCGTCCCCATTGACTTGCATTGGGGGTCATTCCGGATCCGTCTTGGTGCGGATGCCTGGACCGGAGAGCAAACCGCAGCATGCTGCGGTTTGTTCTCCGGTCTGAAGACGGAACGGAATGCTTTCAGGAGCATTCCGTTGTCTTCAGTTCAGTTTTGTCCCCATTGACAATGAATGGGGACAAAACTGAAGCGTTTTTTTCCGGTATTGAGCCCCTTTGACGGAACTCAATACCGGAATTTAAAAACGCTAGTGTGAAAGTAGCCTTAGAGATGTGATGTGATGCAGGATTAAAGTGGGCAAGCAGAGTTAAGCCTCATTCACATGCATTCACACATCTTCTAAAAGTGTCTAGCAGTTAAACATGACATGGATCTAACGGCCATCTCTCTTCTCTTCATACAGGTATATATGCACCGTGAACCTTACTAGTAAAACCTCATTCACATGTCAGCATTCCACGTATGTGTGCTGTACTTGTTCTCCACTGACAGCACAAGTAGCCATTAATTTTAATGTGTGTATTCACAAATCAGTTTTTTTTTTTTTTTTTACCACGGTCCGTGTTTTTAGCACAAATGCATGCTCTATTTTTGCAGTGTCAGGGATCCATCACGCCCAATACAGTTCGTGAAAACCACAGACACAACATGGATGCCATCTGTTTCATGGATCATTAGGAATGCTTTGAAATTATTGTTCAGCTGTGCAGTGTCAGTGTCAGCCCTGGCGGTGCGCTTGGGATCATTGTCATGCTGAAAGAGCCAGCCATGTTTCATCTTCATTGTCCTTGCTGATGGAAGGAGGTTTGCACTCCGAAATCTAACGATACCTGGCCCCATTCATTCTTTCATGTACACGGATCAGTCGTCCTGGTCCCTTTGCAGAGAAACAACCCCAAAGCATGATGTTGCCACCCCCCATGCTTCACAGTAGGTATGGTGTTCTTTGGATGCAACTCAGCATTCACTCTCCTCCAAACACGACGAGTTGTGTTTCTACCAAACAGTTCTATTTCATCTGACCATATGACATTCTCCCAATACTCTTCTGGAACATCCAAATGCTCTCTAGCAAACTTCAGACGAGCCCGGATATGTACCGGCTTAAGCAGGGGGACACATCTGGCACTGCAGGATCTGAGTCCCTGACGGCATAGTGTGTTACTGACGGTAGCCTTTGTTACGTTGGTCCCAGCTTTCTGCAGGTCATTCACTAGGTCCCCCCGTGTGGTTCTGGGATTTTTGATCACAGTTCTTGTGATAATTTTGAACCCATGGGGTGAAATCTTGCGTGGAGCCCCTGATCGAGGTAGATTATCAGTGGTCTTGTATGTCTTCCATTGTCTAATTATTGCTCCCGCAGTTGATTTCTTTACACCAAGCTGCTTGCCTATTGCAGATTCAGTCTTCCCAGCCAGATACAGGTCTACAATTTTGTTTCTGGTGTCCTTCGACAGCTCTTTGGTCTTCACCATAGTGTAGTTTGGAGTGTGACTGTTTGAGGTTGTGGACAAGTGTCTTTTATACTGATAACAAGTTCAAACAGGTGGCATTACTACAGGTAATGAGTGGAGGACAGAGGAGCCTCTTAAAGAAGAAGTTACAGGTCTGTGAGAGCCAGAAATCTTGCTTGTTTGTAGGTGACCTAGGGCTGGGCGCAGTCTGGGCACACTCTGGGCGCAGTCAGGTGACAGTGCAGCGCCGGGAGAAGACTGAGGGGGGCACACTGGGCTGATGTGGGGACTGATGGGGCACAATGGGCTGATGTGGGATCTGATGGGGCACAGTGGGCTGATGTGAGGTCTGATGGGGGCACAGTAGGCTTTTTTAAATTTATTTTTAGAATAGAAAAAAAAATTTTAGAAGAAAATCGAGATTTAAATCGTGAATCGTCCAAAATTTTTAAAAAATTGATTTTTTTTTTTGGCCATATCGCCCAGCTCTAAGGTGACCAAATACTTATTTTCCACCATAATTTGTAAATTTAAAAAAAATCAGACAATGATTGAGGTCTACCTATGATGTCACTTTCTGGCGCCTCTCATCTTTTTAAGTGGGAGAACTTGCACAATTGGTGGTTGACTTAATACTTTTTTTTCCCCACTGTAATATTGAATAATTTGATAGCAGGTGATGTAAACTAACTGGTGGCATTTTTGTTGCCTTGTGTGAGCTTTTAAAGTGGGTTGCCTCACTTGGAAAATTGGTGGTATATTAGGATATGCCACTAATGTCACATAATTCCTACCTCGAAGACCCGGACCTGTCTCTAAACGAAGATTAAGAGAACAAGAGCATTTAAGAGGCATTCCGTTTTCATCCGTCATAATAGAAGTCTATGGCCCTGTATAATGGATCAGTCTGGTTTCCGTTATGCTGTGCGGAAAACAAAGTTCTGTCGACAGGACTTTATTTTCCATCCTGCATAATGGAAACCAGGCGGATCAGTTATGCATGCCCATAGACATCTATTAAGACGGATTAAAACGGAATGCCTCTTAAAGGCTTCCGTTATTTTCTGTTATAACGGAAAGCCAAAATGGAATGGAGGACGCAGATATGAACAAGCCCTAACAATGTATTGCAGTTGCAACAGCATGTTAATTTTTATTATCATTTAAATTTTGATTTTTTTTTAAATTTTGATCAGATTTTTAAAATAAAGATTTTGGACATTCACTAGGAGCTCTACAACTCCTAAAAAGTCTTAGTTAATTGAATCCCAGCATTTGGGGATCCCTCACAGAATTCCATTAGGCTGCAGCTGAACCCTGTCTTGTGCTTGACAAGTTTTCCACTGAGCAATACTGATATAGGCGACTTGGCTGACCACAAAAGAAATATTGTAAGAATGTTAAAAACAGAATTATCATGCAGCTTTTGACACATATCTCAGTGGTTTAACACCATAATTAACGTGCTCTTACATTTTTCTTTTGCTCATCTTTAAAGGGGTTGTCCAAGTTATGGAAAAAAAAATATAGCACTGTAAATCTGATGGGTAGCAATATATAACTAAGTTCAGCAAGTTTTAGGCAAAAAAAATCTATATTTCCGCATTTCTCTTCTGGCCTTTGTTTACATGCAGTAATAACAATCTCTGCCCCTCCCCCCTTCTCTGCAAAGGCAGTGAATATAAGTGCTGTGAGTACATGTCTGCCTGCTGGGATACTCAGCAGCATGTTGTTTGTGTAGGACTACAAGTCCCAGCTGTACAATGACACTGCTGATACACACAGGAAATTCTCCCTACCTGTTCTTGTACAAGAACAGGTAGGGAGACAGGTGCTCCTTGCCCAGCATTTGTCTCCTCTCACTGCTGCAGCTACTATTTGTTGTAAAGCCTTGAGCCCTCAGTGTGTTCTGGCTGAAGGGCTTAATGTTTTATCTGAAGGAATCCAAGGAGAGAGAAGATAGCAGGAGCCCGCAAAGAAAGGGGGCGTGGCCAGTGACGTCTCTGTGTACAGACTCTTATCTGAACTCTGAGGCTTGTACACGAAACATCATAGACCAGGGAGATAAGGTGACATCACAGGTCATGTGACCCTCAGTCAACTCTGAGAAACCAGCAGCTTTAGAAACACAAAGTATATGGGAAAGTTGTTATACCTGACAAGTTAGAAACATATAAAGAACAAAAAAATAACTCGGACAACCCCTTTAATGCTGAAAAAAATTGATATGTAAGTTTGTGCCATGGAATCTGCATGAGGTTGTCAAATTTCAAATTCTGTAGCAAAAACCTGAATGACAGATTCTGTGGCAGAGTTTTCTCATCTTAAAATGTGCATTGTATCATATCCTAAGGTTATGACTACATGGCGACAATGGTTGCGGCCTTGACCACAGGGGCATTGCATTGTAGCAGTGATCCCATAGAATTGAAAGGGTTGCAGTGTGAGTCACACATGTCCCATGAGAGATTCCAACTGTACTCTATTTGCAATTCAGAGATAGCAGTCACAGAACATGTGTGACTCGTATTGCGACCTCACTGATTTCTATGCAATCACGGCTACTCTTTGGTACCCCTGCTATCCTGGCCTTGACAGTTGACGAGCAACCGGTGTCGTTGTGTAGCCATACTCCAACTGTCCACTACTGTGGTTGGCAACTGTAGTACTAGTATTGCAGCTTGCCTGTTGTGCGATTCCAGTGCTGCTTGTTGGTTGTCAAGGAAAAGTTAGACTCTGAAGAAAATCTGTGTTATTACATTTTTTAGGTGCATCTCTTACAAACAGTTTGTAAGTGTTATTGTTGGAATTAAGGAAGTTTAACAAACCTTGTTTTTTTTCTTATTAGGGTAGTACGAGAAACTTTCTTAAATTTAAACGGATTAAATCAAGTTACTGAACTTACCTATTTGGATCCATTGAGGTGTTTTTGTTTAAAAGTTTTTGAGACACTTATTTGCTTTGAAGAGCAGCAAACTGATCTTTTAGCTCCTCCTGCAGATATTAGTGGCGATGATTCTAGCACACTTGATTCAGTATTTTCTGTCCAACTTTTAAAGCCTCACGAATGCATAAGTGTTTCACAGCGTTTGAGTAAAGTCTACAGTGTTCTCAAAGATACATGTTCAAATAAAAGAAAGGATATCGATCAGAAAATAAACACAATAAATCTATTTCTTTGTTTGACGTTTTTGAGTGTGAGCAAAGATGCAGAGTCAGATGTTGAATTGATCAATGAATCCGAAGACACATCAGGTTATGACAGCACTGCAAGTGAACCGCTAAACATTTTACCAAAGCTAAATGCTGAAAGCTTGTTTTTGCCTTCAGTAGAACAGATGCACTGTGCTGCAGACATTTGGTCTATGTGTTACTGGCTTTACATGCAAAATTCAATGTTCCAGAAGCAATTTCTCAAGATTGGTGGCTTTGATTTGTGTTATAAGCTTGTTCAGATGATGATTAATAACTTTCCAAGTATTGAAGATCTTACTACTGTCACACATTCAGAGTCTTTAAAACGCTTTCCAGATGAAAACTCTGACATGGAATCCCATGAGAAAGGACAAAGTTTAATCCACAACCAAAATTCCACTCATAATGTGTGCCATCAGTTGCAACCTCATAATTGTTCAGATGCCACATCAAATTTGTGGTCTTCTGGCAAAAATAATACTCAAATATGGTCATCTGGTGCAGGAAGACTATTTGAAGCTTTGTTATCCATTTGTCTTCATAGTGCACGAAACTGCCAATTAAAATCGGATTTGGAAACTTCTCAGGTAAAGTTTATTTTTTTTTTTTCTTACTGCTGTTTAAGTTAATTGACACTTTTTTTTTTTTTTTTTTTTTTTATAGTACAAATAGGTTATGGTACGAACATGCAGTGTAAGACCGCATTGTTTAGTCAGTCTGCAATGTTGAAGGCCCTGTGGGCTTTGCAATACTGTGTGGCAATTAACAATGCAAACTGACTAAACAGTGTGGTCCTTATTAATTACTCGGAGCTTTATTTGGATCTTATTGGTTGCATGGTACTCCAATGTAACCATGGCATGGCCATGCCATATGATTACAACCTAAAACGTTTGTAGGTATATTATCTTAAGAAGAACTCCCGCCAAAAATTTGATTCCATGTCCTGCTAGAAATGTACATGATGTAATGTGTAGTGAATGTCATTTTCTTACCAGTGTCTGAATTTTTGACTTGTATCATCCTGAAGTTTATCTGTGTCATGTGACCAGCAATTAGACCCACCAACTCACACATAGACTTGTGTGGACAGGAAGTCTAATTCTCTATGTATTCCTATGAGACTGAAAGTGAGGCTCCCATAGGAATGAATAGAGCAGTTACTGGCTTTCTGTCCTAGGTCAGTTGGAGTTCAGGGAGTTGGTCACATGACCCAGCTACAATAAGAAGAGAGGTTTTTACTCACAGAAACAGTCACTGATAAGAAAATGACATTCACTACAGATTATATCATGCACCTTTCTAACAGGTCGGAGAATACATTTTTTTGCGGGATTTCTTCTTTAAGGAGACTGTTATGAGTCAAATCAGTTCGAGAAGAATAAGATGGATTGCCAATGGATAACAGACAAACATGTTCCTTGTGTCATTTGACAGATTGATTTATTGGACTTTTGGTACTCATTAAAATCCCCTCAACATTTATTTAATGTATACCGACAGCACACAGACCCATTGCCTCAGTGGTACAACCATTTTTTTTGGCTAGACCCTCGACACTCATGGCCTATCTTTTATTGTATTTTGCGGAACACCGACTTGAAGACCCATGGTGACAATGGCCTCCAGCAGTTGTCAAGTCAGTGTGCTACACGGACTCGTGAATGTTACTCCGTATTAAAAATTTAGCAGCAGGACAATTATTTATATGGACGTGTGACTAATTTACAATACAGATCAGATAATTTTTTTTTTTTTTTTACATAATACAAATGTTATTCGAAAGTACCTGCTGGTTAATTTATTTGATCAAACTTCATTTCCTTTTAGAATATTCCTCTCCAACATATCTTCCTTGAAATACAGGAGCTACTTGCACATTCAAGAATACTGGAGACTAATCTTTCACCACATATTTTTGATTGTCTTCTGCGTGTGGCTGTGTTAAATTTCTCTTTACTCTGTAATCCTTATGATGAACAAAGTGAAAAGGTAAGTGAAAACAAAGTATTACAGCAGAATTGTTGGAGGTGTGACAATTTTTTTTTTTTTAACCAATTCTTTTCTAAACAAACATTTATTGCTTTTTATAAGCATTTTAGTTATACACAGTAGTGTGAAAAAAAATTTGTATTTGTTTTATATTCCAGTTATTTACGTTATCTTTTCGGCTCTGAGGTCCCCTGCACACATGTGCTATAGGATATACATTAGCTCTCCATAAATAAACATTCATGGGAACACTTGGTCCCTAAAATGGGTGGGCAAAGTTAGCAGGCTGCAACAGTAATGTAAGGAAAATACATACAATGCAATGGCACACTGCCAACCAGATAAAGCACCAAATGCCATAGAGATATGAGGTATTCTGGAGCTAATGCTATGCTTGTTTAGTAAATTATAACAATAGAAAATTCGGACCAGCGATAAATATATATATATTTTCATAAGTGCATATCCATAAAGCAAAATTATAGAAATACAAAGATATATGGATATATAGTTGCACAACATGTAATAAGCAATAGGAGTAAAAGTAAATCTGGATATATGTGGCGCTATGCCGACTAAAGATAAAAAAGGAAGTCCTTAGTTACACATATTTGCAAATGCGTGATTATGCCCACTCACCAAACTTCACGGTAACTTCCTGTGGAGTGGGTCCCTACACTCATCCTATGCCTCTGTTCAGACTAAATCCAAGTCTCCATTATTCAGGGCGTGTGGAACCAGCTAAATAGGAATCCTATCAGGAAGTCCTGGGTGAATGGGCGTCGCTAGGTCCAAAAGGGTTTGCGGGGCCCATTATATATAACAATAGAAAATTCGGACCAGCGATAAATATATATATATTTTCATAAGTGCATATCCATAAAGCAAAATTATAGAAATACAAAGATATATGGATATATAGTTGCACAACATGTAATAAGCAATAGGAGTAAAAGTAAATCTGGATATATGTGGCGCTATGTCGACTAAAGATAAAAAAGGAAGTCCTTAGTTACACATATTTGCAAATGCGTGATTATGCCCACTCACCAAACTTCACGGTAACTTCCTGTGGAGTGGGTCCCTACACTCATCTATGCCTCTGTTCAGACTAAATCCAAGTCTCCATTATTCAGGGCGTGTGGAACCAGCTAAATAGGAATCCTATCAGGAAGTCCTGGGTGAATGGGGCGTCGCTAGGTCCAAAAGGGTTTGCGGGCCCATTATATATAACAATAGAAAATTCGGACCAGCGATAAATATATATATATTTTCATAAGTGCATATCCATAAAGCAAAATTATAGAAATACAAAGATATATGGATATATAGTTGCCACAACATGTAATAAGCAATAGGAGTAAAAGTAAATCTGGATATATGTGGCGCTATGCCGACTAAAGATAAAAAAGGAAGTCCTTAGTTACACATATTTGCAAATGCGTGATTATGCCCACTCACCAAACTTCACGGTAACTTCCTGTGGAGTGGGTCCCTACACTCATCTATGCCTCTGTTCAGACTAAATCCAAGTCTCCATTATTCAGGGCGTGTGGAACCAGCTAAATAGGAATCCTATCAGGAAGTCCTGGGTGAATGGGCGTCGCTAGGTCCAAAAGGGTTTGCGGGGCCCATTATATATAACAATAGAAAATTTTTTATCTTTAGTCGGCATAGCGCCACATATATCCAGATTTACTTTTACTCCTATTGTTTAGTAAATTAGAGATTCTTGGCAAATATATTTTGTACAAAATTATCTGGACCCGTCCACCAAATCGTCAAGGTGATCTCTGTAGGACGGGAACCTAACACTATTTTCCCTTCCCCCACGACAGCACCACAGAGAGATAGGATCCACCTCCAGGGACAGGAAACCTGCAGAATAAAAGGTGGAGCCACTCTCCCCTTCGTCAGTGGTTTCCTGTCCCTGGAGCGGGAGACCTGCAGTAAACCTTTTTTTCCTTAGGTCCTAACCTCAGTCTGGAATTCCTAGGAATTGCCTAGAGGGCTGTTGGTTGATCCGCCTAGGCCTATCGCGCGACAGGGTCGGCTGTTAGGGCCTTAGAAGGAGAGGTGTTCCAGGGGACTCCTCTCTCCTTCTGGCGGAGACGTGGGCAGCTCCGGGGGAGCATCGCCACGTGGGAGCGCCGTATTTTATGGAAGACTGGCGGGCTCCTGTATGGTATCCGGACGGTGGTGAGTTCCGACCCGGTCTCCGGTTATGTCCCAGGTTATTTGATACGGGGTATTGCATGTTACCTTATGGAACGCTGCATCAGGTCCCGGTTGACCGCCTGGGTGAAATGACTGAATCTTCCCGGCAGACTGTAGGACTTCCGGTGAGGCCGGGATGACGTATTTCCGGGCGGTGGAACGCAGGCCGCTTCCGGCGGGCCGCCTGGGGACACGCGGCCGCCTGGGTGAAATATTCCGGATGGGGCGGTACAGACCGAATATCAGACTTCCGGAGGCTGCCCGGGTTAGTAGGCGGCATTAGAGAACTACTTCCGGGATGTTTACCCGGAGATGTGTTATTTAAGGCCAGGGGATCCATGTACACGCCGGAGCAGAGGCGTGTGTCCAATGGTCCCTGGTGTTCAACAGATAGCTTTCAGGTATTGGTGCTGGTATTCATCTTTCCTCTGTTCAAGGCTCTACCTCCTTTGTATGATGGTTGAATGAATATAATTAGTATTATACTGCTTTATTCTTATAAAGAAACTCTTCTTAGAGGCTATCTGCCAAGCAATATAATGGAAGAAGATAAGAGGTCGGGGTCGGCTGAAAGAGAGGCTATGATTCCAGCTCCGGTACTTAGATTGACAACCATGGGTGAGCGGTTTTGACATGTGGTTATTTTCATATATTCTTATCTGTTTTTTCTGTTAGATGGTGCCCAAAAAGGTTACTTCAAAGAGAAAAAACAAAGTTTGTGCTCTCTGTGGAAAAGCGTTATCTTCTACTTATGTGAAAAAAATGTGCCAGCAGTGCATTGATCGTACGGTGGCAGAGGAGTCTCCTTCTTTTTTGAAGAATATTAAAACAATGATAAGATCTGAAGTAAGAAGTTCCCTTAGGTCTACAAAGCAGGCTAAGACCTCTAGGGAAGAGGACGGTTCTCAAGAGGACTCTTCGGAGATCTCTGATTTTCCTTTAGAAGAAAATTCCTCTGATGTTTCTTCATCTGAGGAAGAATCTAATAGAAGGTCTTGTTTTCCTCCAGAGGAGACGGATAGATTGCTTAAAGCGATCAGGTCCACTATGAACCTGGAGGACGATAAGATAGACAGATCTGTCAGTGACTCTATGTTTGGGGGTTTGCAGGAAAAGAGGAAAAGATGTTTCCCCGTCCACAAAAGTATATCGGCCTTAATTAGCAGAGAGTGGAAGAGACCAGATCGTAAAGTGTTTATACCCAAAAGTTACAAAAGAAAGTACCCTTTTGATGAAGAATGCTCATCTGCTTGGGATAGGGCCCCTAAGATAGATGTGGCCATTTCCAAGGTGTCCCGTAAGTCTTCCCTTCCTTTTGAGGATGCTGGCATCCTAAAAGACCCGTTAGACAAGAAAGCAGAGTCATTTCTTAAAGGAGCCTGGGAAGCGTCAGCTTTTTCTTTTAGACCTAACATAGCGGCAACAGTCACTGCGCGTTCCCTCTCTCTCTGGTTAGATCAATTAGAGATGCAGTTAAGGGATAAATGCCCGAGAGATCAAATCTTAGCCTCTTTGCCTACTCTTCAGAAGGCGGCGGATTTTTTATCCGACGCTTCTGTGGATGCCTTAAAGTTATCTGCACAATCAGTAGCTCTCTCTAACTCAGCCCGTAGAGCCCTCTGGCTGAAGAACTGGGGAGGGGGCGATTTAACATCCAAGCAGAGGCTTTGCGGTATTCCCTGTCTGGGTGAATACTTATTTGGTCCGTTCTTGGATGACCTGTTAGAAAAGGCTGCTGACAGGAAGAAAAGATTCCCGATTAGCTTCCAGTCCCGGGGATTTTTTACTTCAAATTCCAGGCATAATTTTCGTTCCTCCGGCAGAGGGGGTAGAAGGCAGGTTAGGGACAAAGAACAGAACTCTAGATTCAGATATCCAAGCAAGAAGGGGTTTCTGTTCGGAAGTACGGCCACAGCAGACAAGAAATCCTCCAACCAATGACGCCAGGCTGGAGGTGGGAGGAAGGCTTCAGTCTTTTCAGTCCGCTTGGCAAAATATCGCTTGTCCCTGGGTGCTAGATATCATTCGCTTCGGTCTCAGTTTAGAGTTCATCGCCCCTCCTCCTCAAAACTGGGTCGTTACGGATACAAGGGACATCAAGGGGAGGCCTTCGCCTATTCTAGAGGAGGTCAGAAAATTGATTCGAAAAAATGTGTTGGTTCGGGTGCCTTCTCAGGAACTGTCAAGGGGTTATTTTTCAACCCTGTTTTTGGTCCAAAAACCAGACTGGTCGTACAGGACAATAATAAATTTGAAGAGGCTGAACCGTTTTTTAAAAGTAAGAAAGTTCAAGATGGAGACAATAAGATCAACCATCCTGTTGTTGTTTCCGGGCTGCTTCATGGCAGTATTGGACCTAAAAGACGCCTATCTTCATGTGCCAGTTCATCGGAATTCCCAGCAGTATCTCAGAATCGCAGTATTCCTAGAGGGACAACTACAACAGTTCCAGTTTCAGGCAATGCCATTTGGTTTAGCAATGGCCCCGAGAATATTCACGAAGATTGTGGCAGAAATGGCATCATTTATCAGAATAAAGAACATATTAATTATTCCGTACCTGGACGACTTTTTGATTGTGGCTCAATCTCATCAGTCATGTCTAGAAGCAGTAGCAGAAGTCTGCAAAATAGTACAGGATCTAGGGTGGATTATCAACAGGGAGAAATCCAGGCTGGTCCCTTCCCAAAAACAGTTGTTCCTGGGGTTGATTCTAGACTCTGTCACTCAAAGGGTGTTCCTGCCACCAGAAAAAATTCAGAGAGTTCAGGATCAGCTGAGCGCCTTGACCCTGGGTTCTCTGACTATCAGGAGAGCCATGTCAGTGTTGGGGACGCTGGTTTCTTGCATTCCGGCGGTAGAGTGGGCCCAGTGGCATCTGAGGCCTCTGCAGATGGTTATATTGGAGGCCTGGAAAAAGATGAAGGGGTCCTTAGAAGCACGTATAACAATACCTCAGGACACGTTAGGAAGTTTGGTTTGGTGGAGGCAGGAACATCATTTGTCACAGGGAGTTCCATGGCGGTATCCAGATCCGGTGGTTCTAACAACAGACGCAAGTCCCTGGGGCTGGGGGGCGCATATCCTAGGAGAGGATTTTCAGGGTACTTGGTCACAAGAGCAAAAAACCTACTCTTCAAACAGAAAAGAGCTGAAGGCTGTAAATATGGCTCTTCAGGCCTCCCAGAGTCTATGGGAATCTTGTCACGTCCGAGTATTTTCAGACAACCAAACAACAGTTGCGTATATAAATCACCAAGGGGGAACAAAATCCTTCCCTCTGTTGTCGGAGATACACGATATGTTTCAAAGCTTGGAAGGAAGAATAATTCATATATCGGCCCTCCATCTAAGGGGAAAAAACAACATCAGGGCAGATTATCTAAGCAGGGTGCCGCTGAGGCAGGGAGAATGGTCCCTAAATCTGTCAGTGTTTCTAGACATCACAAGAAGATGGGGGGTCCCCGATATAGACCTCTTCGCGTCAAAAACAAATCGGAAAGTCAGAAGATTTTGTTCCCTAGATCCAAGGGAATCCCCCTTTGGGGTGGATGCCCTTCAGTTAAAGTGGAGGTTTCATCTGGCTTATGCCTTTCCTCCTTTTCAGTTGATCCCGTTAGTTCTGAGGAAGATAAGGCAGGAAAGAACAACGGTGATTCTGATCGCTCCGTTTTGGCCCAGGAGAGCCTGGTTTTCCTTGATCCGGACCATGTCGGTGGCGGATCCGTGGGTGTTGCCGGAGATTCCGGACCTGTTATCGCAGGGGCCGTGTCTTCATCCGCGTGTCCGAGGTCTTCGGTTAACAGCATGGATTTTGAGAGGCAAAGATTAATAAGGAAAGGCTTCTCTGGGGACTTGGTAAATACTCTTCTGAAGAGTAGAAAACAGATTACTAGGAAAATTTATGCTAGGATTTGGTTGAGATTCATTTCCTTTTGCAAGTTAGATCCTAAAGGTTTACCAGACTCTGTCCCCATCTGTCAAGTTCTAGAATTTTTGCAGAAGGGGTTGTCTATGGGCTTGGCGAAGAGTACTTTGAAGGTCCAGGTGTCGGCTCTCTCTAGCCTTTTTGAGGAGAGTTTTGCCACTAACCCTCTGGTAGTCAGATTTTTTAAGGCGGTAGACAGATGTACGCCGGTTCCTTCCCCTAGGGTACCCCCTTGGGATTTGAACATAGTATTACAGGCTCTCACTGGCCCTCCATTTGAACCCATTGCTTCTTGTGACATTAAGCATCTGACTCTGAAATTAGTTCTGTTGATCGCTTTAACCACGGCGAGGAGGGTTTCGGAAATCCATGCGATTTCTAAAAATCCTCCTTTTTTGTCTATTTTAGAGGATAGAGTGATTATCCGTCCGGACCCAGCCTTTTTGCCAAAGGTGGTCTCAAAATTTCACAGGACGCAGGAGATTGTTCTTCCCTCCTTTTGTAATGAGCCTAAAAATGTGGGGGAAGAGCGATTTCACGCGTTGGATGTCAGGCGTTGTCTGTTGCAATATTTGAAAACTACGGAGAATTGGCGGAAGTCTTCGGCTCTGTTTGTAGTCTTTGGTGGGGCAAACAGAGGTCTAAAGGCTTCCAAAAGTTCTTTGGCAAGATGGATAAAAATGGGCATCTCTGTGGCCTATTTGAAATCTGGACTTTCTCCTCCATTACTGGTGAAGGCTCATTCCACCCGTTCGGTGTCTACTTCTTGGGCGGAGAGGTCTGCAGCCACGGTGGAGCAGATCTGTAGGGCTGCTACTTGGGCCTCTCCGTCCACATTCTTTCGTCACTACAGACTAGATCTCCTGTCCGCTTCTGAGCTTTCTTTTGGCAGAAAGGTGTTACAAGCGGTGGTCCCTCCCTAATCTTACTCTGTAATTCTCTCTGTGGTGCTGTCGTGGGGGAAGGGAAAAATGATGATTACTCTTACCGGTAATCGGATTTTCCAGACCCCACGACAGCACCCCTATTTAATCCCTCCCTCTTTTGGTGATGGTTCACGGGGGTGTGAAAAAAAAAAAAAAAAAAGGAGGAGTTTATTGCTTTGAGGTGTGTGGTATTTTGTTATGTCGTTATATGCTAACCAAGGTCGGAGTCTCTCTCTCATGCTCTGTAATCCACTGACGAAGGGGAGAGTGGCTCCACCTTTTATTCTGCAGGTTTCCTGTCCCTGGAGGTGGATCCTATCTCTCTGTGGTGCTGTCGTGGGGTCTGGAAAATCCGATTACCGGTAAGAGTAATCATCATTTTCCTACCTGTTATGTGCCAACCTTGGCTTCCGTATAATCAGGGGGTGTTGGTTCCCCTGGGATGTGCTGACTGAAATTTCCCTTTTTTTCTTTGTAAGTTTGTACTGGAGGTGTGGCTACTCCATTTGGTCATGCACTGCTGACTAGCCCCGTCTGCCCCATAGGCTGATTTTAATTAGTGTAACTATAAAGCCGAGTGGACTCGGCATGCATGTTGGTACCTGCATCCATGTATTAGTGGAGGCCTTTGAAGCACCATAAATGGCAAAAGGCAGAGGGAATCCAGCATGCATTCATATGGAAAAATGGTGTTAACCAATAATTTCCATTGATTAATGCTAGGGCTTCTGTCTCCCATCCATCTAATTGCAATCGCTTTTCGAGCTAGAAATAGGGTTTCGCGTAAAAATATTCTAGTATAATGTGGATAAATAGCTTCGTTGAGAATCCCAAATAGACATATACTTGGTTCCATAGGAACGGGGAGATTCAATAATGTGCTAAGAAAAGCAGTTACCTCTTCCCAGAATTTTTGTATGTAGGAACATGCCCACACCAGATGCCAAAAGTTGGCGCCCTCCTCCGTACATCTATGACATCTGGTATGCGACAGCCTACCCATATTATATAATCGTGTAGGGGTTAAATAACTTTTTTTTGTATAATACATAGTTGTCTGAACTTATTTACCGCAGGAGATACCAGGGTGGGGTGGGGGTTCCAAAATGTCACATATCTCCTCGTCTCCAAGGTTCGGGACCACAGCCCTCCACTTATCTATGACAAGTAGTTGAATGGACTGCAACTTAGTACCTAATAAATGAGTGTATAAGGCAGATATAAAACCACGGGGGCTCAGCAGTCCACTTCCTGTACCTTTTGCAGAATATCAGTCTGTCCCTGATGTTTTTTCTGGAGAGAAGTGGCTTCTTTGCTGCCCTCCTTGAGACCAGGCCTTGCTCCAAGAGTCTCCGCCTCACAGTGCGTGCAGATTCACTCACACCTGCCTGCTGCCATTCCTGAGCAAGCTCTGCACTGCTGGTAGCCCGATCCCGCAGCTGAAACACTTTTAAGAGACTGTCCTGGCACTTGCTGGTCTTTCTTGGGCGCCCTGGAGCCTTTTTGGCAACAATGGAACCTCTCTCCTTGACGTTCTTGATGATGATGATAGATTGTTGCCTGAGGTGCAATCTTTCTAGCTGCGATACTCTTCCCTGTTAGGCCATTTTTGTGCAGTGCAATGATGACTGCACGTGTTTCTTTAGAGATAACCATGGTTAACAGAAGAGAAACAATGATGCCAAGCACCAGCCTCCTTTTAAAGTGTCCAGTGGTGTCATTCTTACTTAATCATGACAGATTGATCTCCAGTCCTGTCCTCATCAACACCCACACCTGTGTTAATGGAGCAATCACTGAAATGATGTTAGCTGGTCCTTTTAAGGCAGGGCTGCAATGATGTTGAAATGTGTTTTGGGGGATAAAGTTCATTTTCTAGGCAAATATTGACTTTGCAAGTAATTGCTGTTAAGCTGATCACTCTTTATAACATTCTGGAGTATATGCAAATTGCCATTATAAAAACTGAAGCAGTAGACTTTGTAAAAATTAATATTTGTATCATTCTCAAAACTTTTGGCCATGACTGTAGAGCATGTCTAAGTTGTAAAAACCTATAGAATGCAGTTCTATGCAAATCATACCTAGTACGAAGATCCTCAAATGTCCTAAATACATTATTTTCATACATGTCATCTAGAGTACACACACCCCTAGATTGCCAAAAATTATGACTCTCCAGAGACACTAATGGAGGAAACATGGGATTGTCCCAAAGAGGCATCTCAGCCGCCACTCCCTGAAAGCCATGAATCCCCCTACAGGCTGACCATACCTGCACCTCTAATTTATGCACTGGCAGTAATTGACTTGGGAATAGCTGCGGCTTTTCCAATACTGGCCACAAGGATTTAAGGTTTAGATACATCGCTAAGTGACCTTTTGAGTTGGGCAGTTGATCATATGTAGCTAACCAATGTTTAAGATATCGCAACTGGCCTGCCAAATAGTATAAATAAGTCAGGTAAAGACACTCCCCCTCTCGCCTTAGGACGACATAATGGAGATCTAGACAGCTTGGGTCCAAATAAAAGATGACCTCAGAGAATTGAGTTGTTGAAAAAACGCCTTAAGAACCACATATGGAGCATGCTCCTCTCTCTCTCTCTCTCTCTCTCTCTCTATATATATATATATATATATATATATATATATAGGCATTTAGGTAGTAGAATCATTTTTATTAAGTTGATCCGGCCAGAAACCGACAGAGGTAAACCACTCCAAACCTTAAACTTATCTTTTTACAATATTCTGTCAAGGGTTGTGTATTGAGAGCGTGGAACGACGAGGCATCCTTAGACCTAGGTATTTAAAGTGTTGGACCACTAGTAGATCTCCACTAATTGTTGTCCAATCAGTCATATAATGGAAACAAGACCATTTAGTCCAGTTGATTCGAAGCCCAGAATAATGTCTGCAGGTATCTATCAGGGAGATGGCTTGAGGGAGAGTGACTTCCACCCTAGACATGAAGAGTACCATATCATCTGCGTATAGTCCCACTCTATCCTTCCTGTTTCCCACCCTAATCCCAATAAACTGAGAATCTCCCTGGATGCGCATGGCCAGGGGCTTAATTGCCAAAGCAAATAAGAGTGGGGATAGCGGGCATCCCTGCCTTGTGCCTCGCTCAAGGGGGAAGTATTCCGAGCAGATGCTGATATACCGATATATTGGACCTTGGGTGCTTATACAGTATGGATATCCATTTAATAAAGTTAAGACCAAAGCCAAAGCGTTGGAGAGTGGTTAGTAAATATGGCCATTCTACAGAATCAAAAGCTTTGGCTGCGTCCAGCGAAGCCAGAGCCCACTCTTGCTGTTGTCTGAGACCAAGTTGTGTCACAACCTGAACCCTGCGGATGTTTTCAGTCGTCGACTTCCCCGGCATGAACCCCGATTGGTCTCGATGAATAATAGTGAGGATATGTTTAGCCAGTCGTACTGCCAATATCTTAGTCAATATTTTGTAGTCTAAGTATAAAAGTGAAATTGGAC
Source organism: Rhinella marina (assembly GCA_900303285.1). Lineage (NCBI taxonomy): Eukaryota > Metazoa > Chordata > Amphibia > Anura > Bufonidae > Rhinella > Rhinella marina. The sequence goes on along the minus strand of ONZH01001329.1, from coordinate 187,529 downwards.
TGTAAGACCAACAGTCACTTGGGTCCTTATCAGGTTTAAGAAGTATTACAATAGTGGCATCATACAAGGATGGGGGTGAAGCTGCTTTGGCAAAAGCATCTGTATACATATTTAAAAGGGCAGGAGTCATTTTCTCAATATATTTGGCATATACCTCCAGAGGCAGGCCGTCTGGGCCAGAGAGTTGCCATTTACTAATGAGGCAGTGGCATCAGCTATTTCAGTGGCATTAATAGGGGCATCTAACCAATCTACTGCCTCCCGTTGAAGAGTAGGGAACTCGAGATCCTGAAAATATTCCAAGACCTCATATGTTGTACCTGTGCCTTATATTGATCTTCGTAGAATTCTTTAAATCTTCGGGCTATATCTTTAGAGTCTAATAACATAGCACCATTAACATCGCGGATTCGTAACACTGCAGGTGGTGCCTGATTCTGATGCACTATTTGTACCAGAAGCTTACTGGATTGATTCCTGATTTCAAAAAAGGACTGTTTGGCAAAGAATAATTTGCGTTGAGCCTTTTCTTTCAGTAAAGTGAGATACTGTCGTCCTTTCGCAAGCCATTCGTCCCTATTATGGTCAGTGGGGTTAGCCACATAAATGCCCTCCAATCTACTGCACTCATTTGCCAACTGTTTCCTGCCTCGCTGTGGCTCGTTTAATGAAAGATATAGAGGATTTCAAGCACTCTCTTAGGTAGGCCTTCAAGGTCTCCCGTATCAAAGAGACCTCATGATGATCATCGTGGTCAGTTATGAACATATTTAGTTGCTCAGGTACATGGTCAGAGGGTGAGAACAGGGTAAGCCAAAAGGGATGTATTCTCATCAAGTGGCCTCTGTCTGTCGCCAGTGAGTAAAGTGAGATTTATGGGGGAGTGATCCGAAATACCTCTAGTGCCATATTCCACATTATAATCTAACGAATATAAACCAGTATTGCCGAATTAATAGTCTATACGTGATAGCGTGTTGTGGCTTGCAGAGTGACAGGAATATATCATGGCAGTAGGCTGCTTAACACGCCATAAGTCTATCCATCCCACCACCTGTAAAAGTTTGGCCAGGGGTGTCAATGAGTTATTCAATTGCCCGGAGGCCCCATCCGGATGAAAACGGTTTAGAGCAGGATCTACCACCATATTACAGTCTCCCATACATAATACTCTAGCAGATGGATATGACGCTGCAAATAATATTGCCTGATTAATGACATTTAAGGAGGACGGAGGAGGGACATATTCCCAATAACACACATATAAGGTGCAGTTAATATATGCTGCTACAAACACAAATCTGCCACCAGAGTCCACCAATAGCCTGTCAACTTCCCAGCGTAAAGATTTGTGTATCAGCAAAGATACACCCCGAGAAAGGGTGGTGTGGCAAGAGTGACACGCCCACTGGACCCATGGCTTATGGATCCTTCTAGTGTAATCTGATATTAAATGGGTTTCTTGTAGGCATAAAATATGAGGATTAAATCTCCGGACTGCTGAAAAAAACCATAGAACGTTTCCTAGCACTACCCAGGCCCCTGGTATTCCAAGACATTACACATATTTCCGCCATGGTAAATACATAAAGAAGTAAAGCAGCAATCGCCCAACCCAGATCAAGCCCGACTTCCAATAACTATTACCCGTGTAGGTGCCAATTATTAGCTTGCATCTTATGTAAATTGCATTGTTAATCAGAGCAAAACATATTAATAGATGTATATCTGAACAGAACCATTTAAAGTGCAAAAAATGTCGGCCCAAAGGATCAATATGAAACGTTTAGGTATGGAACTCACAGTACAGTGATAGTTTTGTGGCAATTAACTAACTGGGTGTGCTAGTGGCGGAAGTTGCCACTTGCACAAAACAGATAATGCAGTATCATATAGAGTCTATAGACCCCAACGTCAACACATAACAATAATAACAAGTAGAAGTAAGCTAAACATGATGTAAAAGTAAACCACAATGCTACGTGTCCTATCTGAGACTGTTTGTGCCGCAATATAAAACGAAGTATACGGTATATGATTAGGAGAGGTACATGTTATAGTCTCCCTGATGAAAGGCAGAAAGGGTATGAAAAGGCCAATTTCAAGGGGAACCATGAGTTAAGGCTTATCTACCGTGTCACAGCAACACATCTAATTCTCCACGGTCACCTCTGCGTCAAAGAGATATAACTGAGATTCAGGCACACAAATAAGAAAGTTATAGGTGGAATAGGAGAAGAAAAGCGCAGTATCAGAAAAAGAGGAGAAGGCAGGGAAAAGTAGGATACAAGAAATGAAAAAAAAAAAGGATCATAGACATTATTTATAAAACCTGGACTAGAGTTGTGTTAGGCAGTTGGAAATCAAGTCCTTATGCTGTAATTATATTGGAGCTCTCACTGGTCGAACCCGTCCATCTAGCCATGCAGTAGCCTCCAGTGGCGTATTAAAGAATCTGGAGGAGTCTCTATCTATTATTCGTAACCTTGCTGGATACGCCATAGACTATGGCATGTTCAGGTCTGTAAGGCGTCTTTTCACTGCTGTAAATGTAGCTCTGTGTTTCTGAAGTTCTACCGAGAAGTCCGGAAACAGCATAATGGCGTTTTCATATCTGAGCTCCTGCTTACGTCGAGCTAGTTGTAAAATATGATCTGTGGAGTTTAGCAGTCGGGCCAACATAGGCTGAGGTGGTGCTCCAAGCGGTTAAGGTTTAGCTGGTACACGATGGGCCCTCTCAATCGCAAAGGCTGAGGAAAAGATGGAGTCTGGGAATGCAGCCTTCAGCCACATGGCCACAAATTCACATGGATTAGTTCCCTCCGCTCTCTCTGGCATGCCAACCATGAGCAGGTTGTTCCGGCGTAGCTGGTTTTCTTAATCATCACATTTTTGTTGCCAAAAGTCCACTTTTTTCTCTAAAGCACTCAATTGTGCAGGTATCAGGTTAGTGCGGTCTTCCAGGCTGGACACTCGGTCCTCAGCTTCCTTAACCCTTTCACGCAAATTTTGCATGTCATGGTGTAGCAAGCAAGGGAGGGGAGAGACAAAATGACTTTAAAAATGGTGGATTTTTTTTTTCTGGTATGGTGTTCATGGCATAGGAGAGATTTTTTAATATTTTAATAATTCAGAATTACCTAATATGTTTTATTGTGTATATGTTTTTATATGTAACGTTGGGAAAGTGGATGATCTAAACTTTTGTAATATTTTGGTGTTTGTATTTTTTAATTTTTATTTAAAGAGAGGACCTTTCACCATTCCTGACCATGTCTGTTTTAATAGCTTAACACATTCCCCATGTATTAACAATTTTGGAGCATTGATTCTTATGACTCTATGTTGTGCAATTCCTTTATTATTTCTAGTAGAAATTATGAATGAATTGCTATTAGCCTTCAGTAAGGGTACAGGGGGGTGTACCTGCACAGACTCGCTCTTTTCCAATCAGTGCTGGCATGTTTAGACTGCGCAGGTACACACCCCCAACTGGTTACTTCCCCTCTGTACCCTTACTGAAAGCTAATAGCAATTCATAACTTCTAGCAGAAATAATATTGGAATGGCACAACATACAGTCCTAAGAATAGATGCTCCAGAATTACTACATTAGGCATGCATGAAACTATTAGATATGTCAGGAGTGGTGAAAGATCCTCTTTAATAACTACTAGCCATCTTAGGGGACTAGAGATCTATTAGGGTGAATAGGATTTTACGGTCTCTGCTGCCCTGTGCTTTGTGCATGCAGCAGCCGGGAGCTTACCATGGTAGCCATGGATGGCTTCTATGGTAACTGGTAGCTATGATTTCACTGCTGGGGCTCCGATTGGAAGCTGCCACTGCACCACCAATGAATATAATTAACTCCTAAATACAAATGTACGCGGTGGGTGTCGTGTGCATCATACAGCACATGCCTGGCCTCAATGACAAGGAACGGCGATCCCGCCAATTAACCCCTCAGGTGCCGCACCTGTGTGATACAGCCAGCATCCACCACATAGATTTACATACATTGTAACATAGTTTGTAAAGCAGAAAAAAAAGACATCTGTCCATCCAGTTCGGCCTGTTATCCTGCAGGTTGATTCAGAGGAAGGCAAAAAACCCTGTGAGGTAGAAGCCAATTTTCCCCACTTTGGGGGCGGAAAAAATTCCTTCCTGACTCCAATCAGGCAATCAGAATAACTCCCTGGATCAACGACCCCTCTCTAGTTACTATAACCTGTAATATTTTTACACTCCGCAAATACATCCAGGCCCCTCTTGAACTCTGTTAGTGAACCTACCATCACCACCTCCTCAGGCAGAGAGTTCCATAGTCTTACTGCTCTTACCGTAAAGAATCCTCTTCTATGTTTGTGTACAAACCTTCTTTCCTCCAGACGCAGAGGATGTCCCCTTGTCACAGTCCTGGGGATAAATAGATCATGGGAGAAATCTCTGTGCTGACCCCCTAATATATTTATACATAGTTATTAGATCTCCCCTTAATCGTCTTTTTTTTCTAAAGTGAATAACCCTAATTTTGATAATCTTTCTGGATACTGTAGTCCACCCATTGCAGTTATTACTCTAGTTGCCCTCCTCTGAACCCTCTCCAACTCTGTCTGCCTTGTTTACTAGAGCCCAGAACTGTACACAGTACTCCATGTGTGGTCTGACTAGTGATTTGTAAAGTGGCAGGACTATGTTCTGATCACGGGCATCTATGCCTCTTTTGATGCAACCCATTATCTTATTGGCCTTGGTAGCAGCTGTCTGACACTGGTTTCTGCAGCTTAGTTTGCTGTTTACTAAAATTCCTAGGTCCTTTTCCATGTCAGAGTTACCTAATATTTTACAATTTAGTATGTACTGGTGACTTGCATTATTCCTTCCCATATGCATAACCTTACATTTGTCAGTGTTAAACCTCATCTGCCACTTCTCTGCCCAAGCCTCCAGTCTATCCAGATCCATCTGTAGCAGTGTACTGTCCTCTTCTGTGCTAAATACTTTACACAGTTTAGTGGCATCTGCAAAAATCGATATTTTACTGTGCAAGCCTTCTACCAGATCATTAATAAATATATTTATTTTTATTTTTGTATTTAGGGGTTTAATTATATTCATTGGTGGTGCTGTAGCCAAGAGCCCCCCTTCCCCCCCTTAGACCCTTTGCAGACGAGTGTGTGTCACTCACAGTCTAAAACACAGCCCCCGGCCTGACCTAGCAGCACTGACAGGGTCACATAGCATTATACTGACTTATGATGCTATGTAACCCTTACAATGCTGGAATGTATTAGATGACACTGACTTAATACAGTTTTATCCAATACATTACAGAACTGTAAGGGTTACATAGCATCATAAATCAGTATAATGCTATGGGCCCCTGTCAGGGCCGGGAGCTGCGATGAGGACTCGGTGCGTGACACACGCTCGTCTGCAAGGGGCCTTAGTCCTCAGTATTATATTCATTAGTGGCCAGTGCCAGCATCAAAGCTTCCTTCCCTTAATCTTTTGGGTATCGTAAGTTCTATACCGGGTGCAACGCTAGTCTTGGGTAATCTGACATAAATCTGTCAGCTCTTCTCCTTTTTCTGATGGTTATCTCTGACCCCTCCTTCCCTTTAGTGACAGTGGGAGATGGTTGTTCACAGCAGATATGATTGTGGTGAAAGGGATTAGTATCTAAAGAGGACAGCTCACAGAAGCTGAAGTTTCAGAGCACACTTTCCACAGGATGCTGCTGTCGTCCCTACTACACAGATTGTAACTTAGTGCAACTTTTTTTTTTTTATTAACTCAAGTTAATCTCAGGCATATGTAAAATATTTGATTTTAATTTATAAAGGTGACCTTATCCTTTGTTACTTTACTGCTGGTACTTGGTGATGCTCTTGAAATATTGATCTATAGTGTGGGGTTCCAGATATAAATGCTTCTCAGATGACGTGCCATTTTTCATTGCTTCTCAGATTGAAGGCATAGGCTAGTGGTGGAAATGTAGACAACATAAAGTGTTGCAGTGTGTATCTACTGCTCTCTCTACACAGTTTACGGAAGAAGGGTGAATTGGCTCATGCGAGAGTTTGATAAATTGAAAGTCATTTTCGAACAGCTGTGCCTACTCTTCCAGGTTAAGATAATAGACCACAGGATGTACACACTGGCAACAATGGGGAAAATTTATCATGAGGGAAATATTTGATGTCCGTTTTGCTTGAGTCTGTATTAGAGTACTTTTTTGCCACATTTATCAAATGTTGCATGTTTAATCAATTTGTCTCCTTTAGGCGTCATTCACACAACCATATTTTTGCTCCATATCCATCCTCGTTTTTTTTATGTGGACCCATTCAATTCAGTGGGTGTCTGCATCGTATGTCCGTTCCGCAGCCCCGCAAAAAAGATAGAACATGTCCTGTTCTTGTCCCTTTTGTAGACAAGAATAGGCATTGTTACAAAGAGTCCGCCAAAAGAAAATGGGTGCCACATGGATGTCTTCCATATCTTTTGTGGATATGCTTTTTGTGGACCTCAGAATACATATGGTGCGGTGAATGCACCCATAACCTAACATTTTTGTCTAGAAAAGGTATTCGTTTTCCTACTCCACCCTCCTACTGGAGTGAAATTGTGCCTTTTTTAGGTTACTTTCTATGAGTTTAAGTGATAAATCTTGAGTAAAGCTAACCATGCCACCTTTCCCACCTATATCTCAAAACTGAAATGAGTGCTGGAAAAATGAAAAACGTTTTTGAGACACGGTGTCAAAAGCCTAATTTTGCAACTTTTTGATGCCAGAATTCTGGAGCAAGGCATAATAAATAAGGGCTATTGTGTTTAAGCAAGGAATTGGAGGATGTCTTTTTGTTACACTCAAAACATTTACCAGTAAATATTGTGAAATTAAACCATTGTATTGCAAAGCAACTTAATACGGCTAAAATTTGTGAATGTCATGACTGCCCATACAGTTTTTTATTTTCATAAACCCTTTCCCTCTTTCTCAGCTCGTTGTAATACATTGTCTGAAATGCTGAATGCCGCACATATAAAGGAGTAGACCACCTGAGCACAAGTTTCAGCAGTTCTGACAATGTTGAGTGGGAGCTTTGAGGGTGCACAATGGGGCAATGAGATTGAACTGATTTAGGGCTAATTTCAGGACAGATTCTCTTTAAACAGGGCCCTCAGTTGTCAGTGTCCTTCCCTGAAATGAATAAAATGTATAACTAGCAGTTGATTACTAAATATAACCTAGCGCTTTACTTCCTCTTTGGTAGGCCCCTGGGTATCTGACAGTGGGGTCCATTGGTGTCCTCATCTTGTACTTCAGAGCGCTGAAACAGTATTGAGCATGTTCATGCCAAGTATTGGAGACTAACTCTACTATTGGTCTGTTATGGTAGGTACATATGTCTAAAGAGTTTGTTCTCCATCATGGAAAAATTCCTGAATACCCAGATGAAAGCCACGGTTGCAAGTTAAGCATTTTTGGAGAGGAAGAAGGATACGAAGCAGACAGTGAAAGTAACCCAGAAGATGCATCTGAAGATGATGGTACTTTTTAAACATTTAATAGTAAATACTTTTGTATTCGAAAACAAATGTGAAAGTATATACAGAATGTGGAATACTTGCAAAAAAGGACCGTATTTTTCGCTTTATAAGACGCACTTTTGTCCCCCCAAAAGTAGGGGGAAAATTGCAGTGCGCCTTATAAAGCGAATACAAGTGAGCGCTTCCATTATGGAAGCGCTCACTCGTATGTATTAGGTGCCGGGACCCCCATCAAACCTCAGATCAGCCCACCCAGGCCCATATGGATAAAATAAAAAAACTCACACCTCTACTGCGCCGCGGCTCCGCTCCAGGTCCAGCGTTCCTCTGTCTTCTCCGGGCCGACTCTGCACTGTCCTGACCGCACGATGACCTGAAGCTGCACGCCGTCAGGTGACAGTGCAGCGCCGGCCGGAGAAGACAGTGGAGCGCCGGACCAGGAGCGGAGCCGCGTTACAGGAGAGGTGAGATAATTTATTTTTTTATCCTTATGGGGCTGGTTGGACTGATATGAGGTATGATGGGCGGGCTGATATGGGCGGGCTGATATGGGCGGGCTGATATGGGCGGGCTGATATGGGCGGGCTGATATGGGCGGGCTGATATGGGCGGGCTGATATGGGCGGGCTGATATGGGCGGGCTGATATGGGCGGGCTGATATGGGCGGGCAGATTGGGCGGGCTGATATGGGGGCAGATTGGGCGGGCTGATATGGGGGCAGATTGGGCGGGCTGATATGGGGGCAGATTGGGCGGGCTGATATGGGGGCAGATTGGGCGGGCTGATATGGGGGCAGATTGGGCGGGCTGATATGGGGGCAGATTGGGCGGGCTGATATGGGGGCAGATTGGGCGGGCTGATATGGGGGCAGATTGGGCGGGCTGATATGGGGGCAGATTGGGCGGGCTGATGTGATGTCCTGAAATTTTTGAGGGGTCTGATGTGAGGTGTGATGAAAAATATTTTTTTCTTATTTTCCTACTCCAAAATCTGAGGTGCGTCTTATAAAGCGAAAAATACTGTATATAACTAGACATAAATTGTCGTGATGAAATAAAAGCATCAAGGTGACAGAGCTGATGACACTGCCTAATAATAAAATGAAGACATGCTGCAGCACTCTTCCAGTTCCAGATTTCGCCTGCGCGAGATTTCGGCCGGGCGAAGCAGGCAGCTCTGCGAGTGGTTTCCAGAGCTGCCGTGACGTAGTTGAGGGGGGCGGCGGCCTACAATGCTAATATGGGCCGTTAGTCCGCCCCTAAATAGGTGCGTTTTGGAGCATGAAGAAGGCGTGCTGGGCACAGGAGGGGGGCGTTACTGGGCTCCCTAACGCCCCTCTGGGCTCCTTCAGAGGAAATTTACATATGAGAAAAAGTCAAATAAAACGAAAACGGAATCTCAAAAAAAAGATTGGAGACCACATCTAGACTCAAGGTAATTTACTGAACATGGCTATAGTTTTAGTTTAAAACACTAAAATCATGTGACTGATTTCCTTTAATATATATAATACGTTGGCCTAAGTAACGTTAAGAGGTTTCTATTTATGTAGGGAAACCATCCATTACTAGTCTATTCTAGAACTGTCTACCAAGCATAAATAACAAATTGACACTATTTAAAATGCATAAAAGTAGGAAATTTAAAAGAAACACATGTTAAACTATAAAGCAGCCAAAAATACCAAGTTATCAGTTGTTATACGTTGTGGAAAGAGCGCATAGGGTCCGAACAGCAGTTATCAAAGGTACAGAAAAGAAAATGTTTAGATTTAAGTTAAATAATTATTGGTTAGAGACAGTGGGGGAAACAAAAAAAAAATAAAACAGGAGATTGCAAACTTTTTTGAGGTTAATAAGGGTTCAGTTGATACTGCAGGTGTATGGGAAACATTTAAGGCTTATTTTAGGGGTATTTATATAAGGGAAATATCACGATTTAAAAAACTGGATAGGGAAAAAATGTTAAAAATGATAGAGAAGGTCCAAGAAGCGGAGGATAATTATTTAATAGACCTGAATGATATAAATAAAAAGAAATGGGAAAATACAATAGACACCTATAGAAATATGCTTCAAGTAGATGAAAAAAACAAAAAGTTGGACTCCCAGAATAGAAAATACTTTCTGGAGGCTGGTACTCCAGGTAGAATATTGGCGTCATTGATAGCAAATCAATCAAGTAACCCCAGAATATCCAAAATAATAGGCCAAACAGGAGGCATTTGTAATACTCAAGAGGCGATATTAGAGGAGTTTGCAGCATATTATGAGGAGCTATATGAGAGCAAACTAGGAAATGACGAAAATGACACAAAGTTATATTAATGCGTTACCTCTCCCAAAACCATCTGATACAGACAGAAAAAATGTTAGATAGCCCTATTACCCTACAAGAAATAGATGGAGCTATGGAAAATATTAAGGAATGTAAAGCCCCAGGTATAGATGGCTTACCGTATGAAGCCTATGTAAAATATAAAGAGGTTCTGGGGGAAGAATTATTTAAACGTCTGGAATTTCTCCAAAAAACAAGGTCACTTGCCACCATCCATGAGAGAAGCACTTATTTAATTAATTTTAAAACCAGATATAGAGGAAATAAAAATGGATTCATATTGCCCAATCGCACTGATTAATACCAATGTGAAACTTTTAGCAGGAATCCTGGCAGTCCATTTAAGTAAAGTTATACGAACAATTGTGCATAGGGATAAGTCGGGATTCATGCCAGATTGTGGCACATCGGATAATATCAGACGACTCTTTGTAAATATTCAAGCGATACCTTCCAATTCAGGGAAAATATCAATATTAGCGCTGGATGCAACAAAAAAATTTGACACACTAGAATAGAATTATATATGGAGGGTGTTGAAACGTTTTGGATTTGGAGACCTCTTCATTGATTGGATTAAACTCTTGTATAAAGATCCAATAGCAGGAATGCTAGTTAATGGAGATGTCTCTAGACCATTTAAAATGGGAAGAGGCTCAAAACAGGACTGTCCCCAGTCTCTATTATTATTTGCCATGACATTAGAGCCACTAGCATGTGAGATAAGACATAGTAAAAATATAGAGGGATTTCGTTATGGTGAAGTAGAGGAGAAAATAGCCCTATATGCTGACGATATTTTATTATTTGTCCCCAATCAATCATCTTTTGACTCGATTTTAAAAACTTTCAGGGAGTTTGGTAAACGAGCAGGTCTCATAATAAACTGGGCTAAATCGGCCATGTTACCCATAGATGACGATAGAATAGACGGGAACATAGAGATAAAAATCATTAATCCGGGTCAAGCGTTTAAATATTTAGGGATTATTATATCAAATAATTTGAAAGATTATGCGGAACTGAATGTGACCCAACTGATGACAAAAGTCAGGGAAAAGGTTCAAATACGGAAAAAAATGCCGCTATCAATGGCAGGAAGGATAGCCCTAATTAAAATGTGCCTGTTACCCATGATAAATTACGTCTTGAGTAATGCCCCGATAATGATAAAAGATAAAACATTTAAACTTATCGACAGCTTATTTAGGGAATTGGTCTGGAGAGGTCGGCAGCCTAAAATGAAACTGGAATACTTCAAAAGGGGCCTGGGGCATCCCGGATATGTATAGTTACTTCCTTGCTGCTCAGTTAAAGCATATAATGAATTGGGATAAAAACCAAACGAATAAAGAAATTATGAGCTGTATAGATATAAAACTAGCCAAAAATGACATGGTTGAAATCATGGAGATGGGTATAATAAAAGGGAAAAGGTATGCAAAACTGGACACATGGAAGTTAATGTATTCAGTATGGTTAAAAAGCAAACTGATACTTGGAGTTAAAAGCGGGATGGATTTTACACCAATATGGGGAAATCAATATCTTCCAGAATTAAATAAAATCGATATTGGTTCCTGGCAACAGCTGGGGATATTTCAATGGGGACAGTTTGTAGATTAGAAAATTAAAATCGAAATCCGAACTGGGAATAACGGATGAATTTGAGTAAATATGATTTATACTATCTGCAACTATTACACGCCATGAAGAGAGAAAAAAATATCCAGGAGTAGATCCTACCCCCATAGGTTGTAGATATTGTAAGGAAAGGGAAGGTCACTAAAAAGGTGATTTCTCAACTTTACAAGGTATTAATAAGACAGAAAACAACTAAATTACCTATACCGACACCAGGAAAATGGGAAAGGATTTTGGAATTAAATAGCCCTAATCAATGGAAGTATGTATATAAAGAAATTAAGAAAGTTTCAAAGAGTTCAGAGAATATCACCATTTTTTATTGTACATCGATTGTATTTGACGCCCAAGAAAATTACAAAATTTCTCCCCCGGACAATCTAGCAATTGTAAAAGATGTGGAATGACTGAGGCAGATGATATACATTTGTTAGGGTCATGTCGGAAGATTAACAAATTCTGGGAAAGTGTTTGTGAGACGATAAGTAAATGCTTAGGTATTAAATTAAGGCCTCATTCACACGTCCACATCCTTTCCGTTTCCGCAATTGCGGACAATTATGCGGATAGGATGCGGATCCGTTTATTTCAATGGGTCCCGAAAAAATGCGGACAGTACATAAAGAAATCCTCCTGTCCTACTTTTCTCCCAAATTGCGGTCCGTAGCACAATGAAAGTCTATGGATCCGCAAAAAATGCGGAAGGCGTGCAGAAAGGCATCCGCATGTCATCCGTATTTGTGGATTCCGTTCCAGGAGGGGAGAAAAAAAAGGTACAGATGTTATTCATCCTTCCGTTTTTTGCGGATCCGCAAAAAACGGATGACATATGGATACATACTTTCCGTTTTTTACGGAAAAACGGAACGGATGTCCTGGAAAAACGGATCCGCAAAAAACTGACCGTTTTCCAGGATGTGCACAAATACGGACGTGTGAATGAGGCCTAATACCTGAAATAAGTTTGTACATTCTAGGATTATAGGAGTTAAAGGGGTATTCTCATCTTAGACAATGGGGGCATATCGCTAGGATATGCCCTTTAGGGGCCCACCTGGACCGCACCTATCCAGAACGGAGCGGGGAGCGCTGCGCCTGGCGGACCCCAGGTATATAACTTATATTATGATATTGTTTTATAATATGAAATAAATAAATAAATAAAAATTAAAAAAAAAGTCTGACTGTTAGGTAATCAGGACCCAGAGGTCACACTACATTTTTTTCCAGAACAGTAAAGATTATTAGATGAAGAGGAGTACAAAAGTTGGAGTAATTTAATATATAATACGTTGGCCTAAGTAACGTTAAGAGGTTGCTATTTATGTAGTGAAACCAACCATTACTAGTCTATTCTAGAACTGTCTACCATGCATAGATAGCAATTTTACACTATTTTTTCAAATTTCCTACTTTTATGCATTTTAAAAACACATGTTAAACTATAAAGCAGCCAAAAATACCAAGTTATCAGTGCTCTGTATCTCCAGTATTACATTGGCCCATCAGCGCCATGATTAACCCTACAGTGTTCTACTCTGTAGATACTTTGCCCACCTATGAGATGACAGAGTATCTCATAAATATCTTCAGCTATTTGCAAATATAGTGCTGATAAGACAAATGAATACAGGAGACACAGAGCACTGATATTTTTGGCTCACAATAACTGATCGAAATAACTGAAGTGTGAACTCAGCCTAACTGCCTCATATCAGTCTATATCATGTTTAGCCTGAACATACATCCTGACTCACTGATCACTGCACCAGCAATTGCTGTGGCTGAGCATCTAAGGCTACTTTCACACTGGCGGCAGGCCTGATCCGGCAGGTGAAGGGTGCTGCCGGATCAGGCCTGCCGCAGTGACATGTGTGGAGCCGGAACCGCGCTCCGGCCCCACACATGTCACACAGTACATACATATACATACACATAAACATACACACACATATAGACATACAAACACACATACATACTTACATGCTCCCCGGCAGGTCTTCGGAGCGTCAGGACGGCTCACACAGGTCACGATTCCCCACAGCGCCCTCTGCTGGGCGCCTGGTGGAATCGTCATCTGACGATCCCAGGCCCAGAGGGCGCTGTGGGGAATCGTGACCTGTGTGAGCCGTCCTGACGCTCCGAAGACCTGCCGGGGAGCATGTAAGTATGTATGTGTGTTTGTATGTCTTTATGTGTGTGTATGATTATGTCTGTATGTGTCTATGTGTACCCGAATCCGTAATGGACTCCATTGAAAGTCAATGGAGGGCGGATCCGGTTACCATTATGGTCACACCAGACGGATCCACCCCCATTGACTTGCATTGGGGGTCATTCCGGATCCGTCTTGGTGCGGATGCCTGGACCGGAGAGCAAACCGCAGCATGCTGCGGTTTGTTCTCCGGTCTGAAGACGGAATGGAATGCTTTCAGGAGCATTCCGTTGTCTTCAGTTCAGTTTTGTCCCCATTGACAATGAATGGGGACAAAACTGAAGCGTTTTATTCCGGTATTGAGCCCCTATGACGGAACTCAATACCGGAATTTTAAAACGCTAGTGTGAAAGTAGCCTAAGCCTCTGAATGTTTTTCTTACCCTTGATATAGCTTAGCTGCTGAGCCAGAGAATGCTTCCAGTTAGAGCAGCAGAGTATAATGTAATTGTAGTAAAAGCCAGGCTCATAGACCAGAAAGAGGCAGAGCAATTGGTGGACAGTAGAAGCCATCGGCCTTGATGCAGTAAAGGGAGAACACAAGAGAGTTTAGTAGTGGTTTTGGGGGTGGGAAGTGGTGCTTCATTTATACCTCTCTGGGTCTTTACTCCAGAATCTGACACCTTGTCTGGCATCAGTCACCTCTGATGTGATGTTGGCATCTGGCTCCGCAGTCAGAAGAATGCAGCAGCACTGCATTCTAAGTGATCCATCTACCCCAGTCCACCGCTCATCAACAGATTGCCACCAGATGTCAGTTGGGCTCCTCACAGGCTGCTCCCCGTCCCACATGTCTTTCTTTGGCCAGCCTTTTCTTAGCCTATGCAGTCAGAGACTTACTGTAGAGGGGGGATAGAGCAGCAGTGCGTCGAAATTGCCCAATGGGCAGCCTCCCTCCCTAATAACAAAGCTCCTTATGCAAAGCCTACCCTAGACCCATGAGTATGGAGCTTGCTATTGGATGTTTTGGTTACTAGCAATATTGCTGTGCTGCTCATGAGATTCACAGCATGCAGTGCAATAGTTAAGTACATGAAAAGCTCTAATGCGTATTCATGCGCATTAGCTATTTTTCAAACTGAAAACTGCCTGTACAGGCATTGATGTCTCTTTTATAACTGTTGCTGTGAATGGTGGAGTCTTTAAAAAAGGCAAACAGCCAGACAATGGAAACACATTGTGGCAGAATGGCCATAAAAAAATGACTGTTTTTTTTCTTTATAAGGCTACATGCACTTGATAGTGAAAAGCCATACACACTGTCAGTTTTTATGGCCATTTTTCAACCATTCGTGCATTCATTTTCTGGCCGTCTGTTTTTAATGGCATTTGTGCATCATTTTTTAATTGCCAGTAAAATGGCCATGAAAAACGAATGCATTTCATTGGTTTTTTTACATTGTTTTTCTTAAATAAAGATCCAAGCCCCTGCAGTGCCCTTAGCACACATAATATCTCCCGTAATAGCCCCCAGCAGTAATAATTTCGCCCCTAGTCGCCCTCCGCATTAGTAGTGGCCCATAATGTCGCCCATAGTGGCCCTCAGCTGTAATGTTTTGTTTAAGCAAAAATAAATAAATACTCACCTCATCCACTTGCACAAGCAGAGGCAGTCACTCCTCTCTTGATTGAAAAGGGCCTGCCGAAGGACCTACTGTCAGTATAAAGACGTCACTGCACGCTCCCAGCATGAGCGCCTAGTGACGTAATCGTGCTGAGTGTAGGTCCTTTTCAATTCAGTGACTGCCGCTGCATATGTAAGTGGGTGAGGCCATATTCTAGTGTACCACCGGAGGCACCTGTCTAAGCAGCTGTTAAAAACAGTCCCCTTGATTTCAGTGGGGTCCTATTTTTTTTTTTTTTTTTTTGATGGCTGCTATTAACTGACAAAAATTGGCCATAGGAAAAGTCCCATAGACTTTTGGTGCTAAAAACTGGCTTGTGATGGCCGTGTTTAACGGTTGAGTGCATGTAGCCTAATGCAAGGCACTCACTAATGTATTGTGATTGTCTGTATTGCCTTCTCTGCTGGCTTGATTTATTTTTCCATCCAGTGATACTTCTCGTATTCCAGGGCTTACCACCGCCGTGCAATCCAGCAGTGATGGCCATGTTAGCGCACTACTGGAAAAAATTGCTGTGCTTTCTGATGGCTGGGACCCCGAGCGTGCACATAGGCCAGTGCTTTTCCCTATAGCGTGCGAGCATGGCCAGCGCTGTTTGATTCCAGGGTGGTTGTAATCACTGGAAATGAGTAGTGTATAATACAATGGAAAAATGACTAAAGCCAGAAAAGGAGACAATGTGGACAATCACGATAGATTAGTAAGTGTCTTGTATTATTTTTTACTATGTGATAATTTACCATTTACTGTGTGTGAATTTACTAAGTTTATTTACTAAATTAATTAAATAATTTAAATAAGTAAACAAAATTTACTATTATATAATTTACCATTTACTAAGTGAGAAAACCCCTTTAACGCATATTGCCGCCACCTTTTGTGTTGAGCGGTTTGCTGCGGCGAGCCCGCTCCATATACCGTGCTTCCCAGCTGTATCATAAAGCAGTTAACCGTCCTTGATGGGAAACGGCAATCATGCCACACCCGTCATTTAACCCCTGAGATGCTACATAAATGCTGATCGCAGCATCTTTGAGGCAAGGCAGAGGGATGCAGTGAAAACGCGGGGCTCCAATCGTTTACAATGGCAGCCTGGACGCTTCTGAAGCCTTCCAGGCATCCCATGGTAAGTGCCCTGCGGCACTGTGCACGTGGCACAGTTTAGCAGGAAGCGTGTCAGAATCATGTTCACCCTAATAGATCTCTATTAGGGTGAATAGGAGAAGGCTCACTGGAAAAAAAAGTTACACTTGTTGCCGTCTACTTCTAATATAATATCTCACTGTCTGTGAAAGACGGTTAAAATAAAATCTCTTTATTCATTAATTCATTAAAAAGATACTCAAGTCGTCCTTTTGTCAGGAAAACAGACAGATGGGGGACTGCTGTATTTTATTTATAGCACATTGGTGCAGAAAATAATGAGCACCTTTGTCTAATGACAGCTGGATATGTCTATGACTACGAGGGGCTGAAAACTTCCAAACCCCCCCTCCAATTGAACCCAGAATATCTATGGGTATGGATGTGAATAGATATATTCCCCCAAGAAAACTCAGTTATCACCCTGAATATGTAGATTCAGTGACACTGCGGAAGACAGCGGATAAATCACCACTTTTCCATTAGATGCTATCTCTCGCACCCCAGTGGCCTGTCCTGCTCTACGCATTTCTAGCATTCATGTTACGAATGCCTCATCAGGAGCTATTGACACATAGACACTGTATAATTGTGGCTAAAGAGAGGACAAAATGGTTCTACACGTGTAGCGTGCAGGCTAACCGGCACTCGTATGGCCGTGTGCGCCCGCATTTTCTGCTTCTATTTAACAGGATGAGAATCTGGAGTGGGCAGGATCGCCGCCTGGAATTGGTCAATCAAGGAATGGGGCTGTCCCCAGGAACCCTTGTGACCCCAAATCCCGTTGGCCAGACCAGTGCCTTACTAAAGCGTATCCTGTCCTGGGGATAGTACCCTTCATAAGAAAGAAAGTGCAGAACATGTGCAGAACCACTTTTTCCTCTCGCGGCATGGTGGACTAGCGGTAGCACGGATCTGGCAGGCTGTTCCCCTGCTGGAACAGACTACTGCAATTGTGAAAGTAGCCTAATTCTTTTGGGGTATACTGGGATGTGCTTTGTAGGTATGTAGGTAGGTATCTATCTGAACAAGTCTGGCACTGTGCAAAATTTGAACAGAAAAACATCCAATGTGGAATTGGTGCTATTACACCCGATATGCTTGCCGAACTTGCAGGAACATGGAGCGCCACATCAAAATGTGGCTGACAGAACACATCCTGCATTGCATGTACTGCAATCGATTACACATACATAGAGTATGTAACAAGAGTTAAAACAGAATCTCCCTGTATGTTTTTCATATTCACAACTGTTATTTATACTGTCAGTACATAATTCTTTTAATATAATATATACCGTAACTCTATGCAATAGTTTCTCTGTGTGCATTAGTTGCCACAGTCCAACCTGATGATTGTTAATAAAAATAAATGATAATATAATGATATTAATTTATCCTTTTCCAAACAAATTCAAAGACTCTGTTCAGATCAAGCCATATGATTTCCTGGCATGTATTCCTGTGTGTGTATAGCCTTAATTGGTCAAATACATACAAAGAGTTCATTTTGGCATATGTTATATTATTGGTAAATGTAGTTGATTGTGCTCTTCAATACATTGGGGCTGTGCAAAAGAAATAAAGATTCGCCAGATTCTTCTAATATGAGTGCTAAGCAAGTGCCCCCAACATAGTGTTCACAAAACCTCCTGTACATATAATCAGTCTTTCTTCTATTAGGTATTATTGTGTTGACACCTCATTGTTTAATCGTTTTGTACTTTTGCAGAAGTCAAAACAGAACTTGAAGAATTGTTAGGCACAAATGATCAACTAGATATGTGCACCAATGGAGAACTTTTGTATCCTGAAATCTGTGCTTTAGTGCTAAATTTACTTTCTGGATATCATGCAAATACAACCTTGGTCAACAGAGTTTTCCATACCATTTTGAAAATATTGAGGATGCAGAAAAAGAACATTTTGCTTCTAGCTGAACAGGTACGTTAAGCAGTAGTTTTAAAGCAGGTAAACACAGCCTTTTCTGTTTGGGGGGCCACATTGTCAGACTGAAGGAATCCTGAGGGCTGAAAATAAGTTATAGAAGTATTAGCAACTAAAATACTGTATTTATAGCGTATTGTACATACAGTATATAATATACAGTGGGGAAAAAAGTATTTAGTCAACCACCAATTGTGCAAGTTCTCTCACTTAAAAAGATGAGAGGCCTGTAATTGACATCATAGGTATACCTCAACTATGAGAGACAAAATGAGAAAACGAATGCACAAAATCACATTGATTTTTAAAGAATTTATTTGCAAATAATGGTGGAAAATAAGTATTTGTTCACCTACAAACAATGTCTGGCTCACAGACCTGTAACTTCTTCTTTAAGATGCTTCTCTGTCCTCCACTCATTACCTGTAGCAATGGCACCTGTTTGAAATTGTGTGTATAAAAGACACCTGTCCACAACCTCAAACATTTACACTACAAACTCCACTATGGTGAAGACCAAAGAGCTGTCGAAGGACACCAGAAACAAACATGTAGACCTGCACCTGGCTGGGAAGACTGAATCTGCAATAGGCAAGCAGCTTGGTGTGAAGGCATCAACTGTGGGAGCAATGATTAGACAATGGAAGACATACAATTCTACTGATGATCTCCCTCGATCAGGGGCTCCACGCAAGATTTCACCCAGTGGGGTCAAAATGATTACAAGAACTGTGAGCAAAAATCCCAGAACCACACGGGGGGACCTAGTGAATGACCTGCAGAAAGCTGGGACCAACGTAACAAAGGCTACCGTCAGTAACACACTACGCCGCCAGGGACTCAGAGCCTGCAGTGCCAGACGTGTCCCCCTGCTAAAGCCAGTACACATCCGGGCCCGTCTGAAGTTTGCTAGAGAGCATTTGGATGTTCCAGAAGAGTATTGGGAGAATGTCATATGGTCAGATGAAACCAAAATAGAACTGTTTGGTAGAAACACAACTTGTTGTGTTTGGAGGAGAGTGAATGCTGAGTTGCATCCAAAGAACACCATACATACTGTGAAGCATGGGGTTGGCAACATCATGCTTTGGGGCTCTTTCTCTGCAAAGGGACCTGGACGAGTGATCCGTGTACATGAAAGAATGAATGGGGCCATGTATCCAATGAGATTTTGAGTGCAAACCTCCTTCCATCAGCAAGGGCATTGAAGATGAAACGTGGCTGGGTCTTTCAGCATGACAATGATCCCAAGCACACCGCCAGGGCAATGAATGAGTGGCTTCGTAAGAAGCCTTTCAAGGTCCTGGAGTGGCCTAGCCAGTCTCCAGATCTCAACCCCATAGAAAACCTTTGGAGGGAGTTGAAATTCTGTGTTGCCCAGCAACAGCCCCAAAACATCACTGCTCTAGAGGAGATCTGCATGGAGGAATAGGCCAACATACCAGCAACAGTGTGTGCCAACCTTGTGAAGACTTACAGAAAATGTTTGACTTCTGTCATTGCCAACAAAGGATACAATATGAGTATTGAGATGAACTTTTGTTATTGACCAAATACTTATTTTCCACCATAATTTGCAAATAAATTCTTTAAAAATCAGACAATGTGATTTTCTGGATTTGTTTTCTCATTTTGTCTCTCATAGTTTAGGTCTACCTATGATGTCAAGCCTCTCACATCTTTTTAAGTGGGAGAACTTGCACAATTGGTGGCTGACTAAATACTTTTTTTTCCCCACTGTAGATATCTGGTTACACCTCAAGAATTCCCATCTAATGGAAGAATACATATGAGCAGCCAGAAGACATATACATGTCTGTCACCAAATGGTTGGGGGCTGCAGGTTACGCACCCCTGTTTTAAAGGTTACCAAGAATGAATGTGGAATACATTGAGGTTTGAATTTAAGAAATTGTATAAAACATAAATTTATAGGCTGTGTACAACTTTGCTAGGACCGTACTTAGGTTAGTTGTGGCCCTGTGCAGAGAACTCAATGGTGACCCCCTCTTTTTATAGCTGTTTCAAAAAAGTATATTTGTCTCTTTTCTCATATACCTCCAGAAATATCGATAATGCACAACATTTTAACCGCTTAAAGAGGCTCTGTCACCAGGTTTTAACCTATGTATTTTAATACATAGGTTAAAACCCCTTAAATTGCACTTTTTTAACATACCTGTATTGCAGAGTATAGCGCAGCGGTTGTGCTGAAAAAAGAACTGTAAACATTATGCTAATGAGCCTTCGGAGCACCGGGGGGCGGGCTCTTTCCTCCTGAGCACAGCTTCTTCACAGCCCACCAACCCCCCCCCCCCCCCGGGCCCGAGGCTCTCCTCCTTGTCTTTGGTAACGCCCCTTCTACAACAAGATTGACAGCGCTAGACCATTTGGCCTAGCGCTGAAATTCGCAAACACTGCAAGCGCTTCCATCCTTGTGCGCACGCGCCGTCACTTCCGGGTTCAGGGTAGCTCATTGCTTGCAGGGCAAATTTTTTAAATTTTATTTTGTTTTGACCCTTTTTTCGTTGCGACTTTTTCTGTAAGGGATTAATACTTTTATATTTTGATAGTGAGTTTTTACGCATTCGGCGATATCCATTTTTTAAAATATTTTTATTTAACTTTTTTATTCTCGTTTTGGGAAAGGGGGGTGATTAGAACTTTTATATATTTTTTTTTTTTAATGCCAAGATTACTGGAGTCAGTGCCTGACTCACAGCCTTTATGCGCTTGTATATTTACAAAGCTTTCTTTATTATGACACCCAAACATAAGAAACAAGTACATGTTCATCTCAATAAATTAGAATATCATCAAAAAGTTTTTTTTGTAGTAATTCAATTTGAAAACTGATACACATATAGAATATAGTCATTACAAACAGAGTGAACTTTTTCAATTGTTTATGTAAATGTTGATTATGGCTTTACAGCCAAGGAAAACCCAAAAGTCATTATCTCAGAAAATTAGAATAATTAACCCAAAACACCTGCAAAGGCTTCCTAAGCCTTTAAAAAGATCCCTTAGGCTTCTTTCACACTAGCGGCAGCACGGATCCTGTCAGGTGAAGGGTGCCGCCGGATCTGTGCTGCCGCAGGTACATGTGTGGGGCCGGAACCGCGCTCCGGCCCCACACATGTCACACAGTACAGACACATACATACTTAAATGCTCCTGCCAGCTCCCGCACAGTACAGGAGGAGGATGTCACGCACATAGGACGATTCCCCACAGCGCCCTCTGCGCGCCGTCCTGCTCCTCCTGTGCTGTGGAGACCTGCCGGGAGCATGTAAGTATGTATGTGTATATGTCTGTGTATGTGTGTATGTATGTGTGCAGATGACGGATCGGTCATGAACTCCATTGAAAGTCAATGGAGGACGAATCCGTCCCCATTGACTTTCATTGGGGGTCATGACGGATCCGTCTTGGTGCGGATGCCTGGACCGGAGAGCAAACCGCAGCATGCTGCGGTTTGCTCTCCGGTCTGAAGACGGAACGGAATGCTTTTAGGAGCATTCTGTTGTCTTCAGTTTTGTCCCCATTGACAATGAATGGGGACAAAACTGAAGCATTTTATTCCGGTATTGAGCCCCTATGACGGAACTCAATACCGGAATTAAAAAACGCTAGTGGGAAAGTAGCCTTAGTTTGGTTCAGTAGGCGACACAATCATGGGGAAGACTGCTGACTTGACAGATTTCCAGAAGGCTGTCATTGACACACTCCACAAGGAGGGTAAGCCACAAAAAGTCATTGCTAAAGAAGGTGGCTGTTCACAGAGTGCTGTGTCAAAGCATATTAATGGAAAGTTGAGTGGAAGGAAAAAGGGTGGTAGAAAAAGGAGCACAAGCAACAGGGAGAACCACAGCCTTGATAGGATTAAGAAAAGGCCTTTCCTAAATTTGGGGGAGATTCACAAGGAGTGGACTGCTACTGGAGTCAGTGCTTCAAGAGCTAACACACACACACACACACACACACACACACACACACGTGTATCCAGGACATGGGCTACAAGTGTCGCATTCCATGTGTCAAGCCACTCATGATTAATAGACAACACCAGAAGCGTCTTACCTGGGCTAAGGAGAAAAAGAACTGGACTGTAGCTCAGTGGTCAAAGGTGGTGTTCTCAGATAAAAGTAAATTTTGCATTTCATTTTAAAGTTAAGATCCCAGAGTCTGGAGGAAGAGTGTAGAGGCACTCAATCCAAGCTGCTTGAGGTCTAGTGTGAAGTTTCCACAATTAGTGATGGTTTGGAGAGCCATGTTCAAAAAAATAGGTAGAAGCAGCACAGCTGTACCTGCATACAGGTTTCCAATATCCATTCTCCTCCAATAGGGATGTCGGGTGCACGCAGAGATCAGGTCCTGGCTTCTAGGTCCCGCATCAACAGAGATATGGTAGTAATCCGCAGCACTCCATTAGTCAAAGCAAATCTTGTTTTTATTATAAATCCATAGTAGCAAATCACAGCATAGTGGCGACGTTTCGGCTCAACTGAGCCTTTTGGAGAGCCATGTCATCTGCCGGTGGCCCACTGTGTTTTATCAATACCAAAGTCAGTGGGGCCATCTACCAGGACATTTTACTTAGCACTTCATGCTTCCCTCTGCCGACAAGCTTTTTGGAGATGAAATTTTTATTTTTAATGCAGTACTTGTCACCTGTCCACACTGCCAAAAGTACCAATACTTGGTTTAATAACCACATTATCACTGTGCTTGATTGGCCAGCAAACTCGCCTGACCTTAACTCCATAGAGAATCTATGGTGTATTGTCAAGAGGAAGATGAGACACCAGACCTAACAATGCAGACGAGCTAAAGGCTGCTATCAACGCACCCCGGGTTTCCATAACACCTCTGCAGTGCCACAGGCTGATCCACTGCATTGATGCAGTCATTCATGCAAAAGGACCTCCAACCAAGTATTGAGTGCATTTACTGTACATTAGAGATGAGCAAGCACTAAAATGTTCGGGTGCTCGTTATTCGAGACAAACTTTTCCCGATGCTCGGGTGCTCGTTTCGAACCCCATTGAAGTCAATGGAAGACTCGAGCATTTTTGCAGGAGACCAAGGCTCTGCCTAGGGAAGGCTGGGTGAAAACCTGGAAACCTCAGAAAATGATGGAAACACTACGGAAATGGACAGGAAACAGCAGGGGCAGCATGCATGGATGCCTCTGAGGCTGCCTAATCCCACCATTACCCCAAATTCTCAGGCAACATACTGGTGGTTACCCTCATGGCAATTGTGCTCACCCAGACCAAGAAAGGCGAGGCACATGCCCATCACATGTTAGGGAAGCATTCAACTAGATGCAACAAAGGTCCATCACCCATGCCCATGCTGGCACTGCTCTCCTATCCCCAGCCACACGATGCAGGCATAAGCCTGACACAGCATGGCGGTGACACCAACAAGTGACCAAGTCAGATGAGATAGCAGGTGAGCCACCCAAAAATTTAGCCTGACGCAGCATGGCGGTGACAACAGAGTGACCGAGTTAGACTGAGGTAGCTGGAGGTGAAGCACGGATGGTAATTCGAAGGAGGAGGGGTTGGAGGAAGAGGCATAGTAAGTCTGAGAAACTGTGACCGAGGTAGGCCCCGCAATCCTCCAAGTGGGCAGTACATGAGCGGCCCCAGGGTCAGACTCTGTCAGAGTGACCGAGCTACATGACGGTAGCAGGTAGAGCACATTAAAAATTTAGCGTGGCCCTGTATGTGGACGTTGAGGGCTTGTGCATGTAGGTGGGCTGAACTTTTTTTCTGCTTGCGCTCCAGCATCTGCTGTAATGACAGCTGAACGTTGCGCAGGGACACATTGGTGGACAGTGTGGAGGATCATGGAGGCGAAGGGGTGGTTTTCCGGCGGGAGGCGCTCGTGGGCTGGGGGTTGACTCGCAGAGGCAGCGAGTGACACAGGGGAAGGAGCAGTGGTAGGACCCGCATGAGGGGAACGGATGGCCTTGTTTCCATAGTGTTTAGCACTCGTATATCTGCGCATGCTGGTGGTTAGGCTGGTAGTGGTGGAATCCCCACTTAAAAATTTGGCATCAACTGGTACGGCTGTCAACATTGAGCTTGAACTAGTGGGGCATGTGTGGTATCGATTCTTCTCAGTTTAAAATCGTATACATCCCCTATCTTGGGACCATAAATTTCATGGATTTTTCGATCACGGAAAAGGAAAAAGAGCTTGCTCTGGTCAGGGGAGTGTCTTTTCTACTGCAGCTAAGGGGATGTGTCCATACTCTGCCTATCACAGGTCAGGAGCCAATTAAAAGAAGAACCAAAAAAAATCAGTACAAAATCTAATACTTCCCCTATCCGGGTAAATTGTTTTGAGAGAGGGCCTGTAGGTGGGGGGGCAGGCTGGGGGGAAGGAGGTTGAGCTGGAAGAGCCAGAGGAGTGCCCCCTTGGCTAGCGTGTGTGGTGGTAACAGCAGCCGGATGGAGTTCGAATGACGACTCAGGACCCCAACCCCAAAATTTAGCATCAACCGGTACGGTTGTCAACTATGAAATTGATCAAGTGGGGCATGTGTTGTATGTATTCTTCTCAGTTCAATACCGTATACGGCACCTATGCAGAAAAATAGTTTGGAGAGAGAGGAAAAAGACGTATTTTTAAAAGTGACGTTTAGTATAGAACAGTTAGAGAGAGAGAGGATTTTATGAAATGGATTTGTATCACTGAGAGCAAAAGAACCTATTTTACGTGACGTGCAGTATAGATCACTTGGAGATAAAAAGGGGAATGTGCAGACTTGGGCTACTATAGTGCAAACCACTATGGTGGTGACAACAGAGTGAGCGAGTGACACTGCGGTAGCAGGCGAACCACATAAACATTTTTCGTGGCCCTGTATGGCGGCAGTGACAACAGAGTGACTGAGTTAGTATGCGGCAGCTGGTGAAGCACCCAAAAATTTAGCCTGACACAGCATGGCGGTTACACCACCAATGACTTTGTCCGACTGAGAATGCAGTGAAATGGCTTTTGTTGACCCTCCAAAAATTTGTTTTTCTTTTTGGAGTACGTAGTCTACCCTCAGCAAAAAAATTTTTTTTTTAAATGTCGGTATTGCGCCTCCTGAAAAATAGTTTTGGACTGTCTTTCTGACGCTCCTGAAACATCGTTTTACACTGTCTGTAGTTGACACTGCGGAAAAATTGTTTGGAGAGAGGGGCCTGTAGGTGGACCTCCGGAAAAATTGTGGTAAAAGAGTGCCAGTTGGACCTCTAAAAAAAAAATGGCGTTTTTTGGGTCCGCGTTAGGCAAAGACGACGAGGGGGAGGAGTAGAGAAGAGGAATCGGATACATAAGTAATGTTAATCTTTAGCTGCTTTACCCCGGAGATTTGAATTCCGGTGAAATCCAGGCTTTGTTCATTTTAATAAGCATCAGCCTGTCAGCGCTGTCAGTTGACAGGCGTGTACGCTTATCGGTGATGACGCCACCAGCTGCACTGAATACCCGCTCTGACAGCACGCTAGCGGCAGGGCAGGCCAGCACCTCCAAGGCGTACAGCGCCAGTTCAGGCCACGTGTCCAGCTTTGAAACCCAGTAGTTGTATGGAGCAGAGTGATCGGTCCGGACGTTGGTATGGTCAGCTAGGTACTCCCTCACCATCTTTCTGTACAGCTCCCCCCTACTCTGCCTAGACTGGGGACAGGTGACAGTCTCTTGCTGGAGTGACATAAAACTGGCAAAGGCCTTGGAGAGCGTTCCCATGCCAGTGCTGGACAAGCTGCCTGCTCGGCTCCTCTCCGAGGAGAACCATGCCCTCTGCCGCTAGCGGCATCAGATGGGAAGGATTGTTTCAGCTTGTGCACCAGGGCCTGTTGATAATGATTCACTCTCATACTCCTTTCCTCTTCAAAGATGAGAGTGGAAAGGTTCTGCTTGTACCGTGGGTCCTGGAGAGTGAACACCCAGTAATCGGTGTTTGAAAAAATGCTTCTAACGCGAGGGCCACGGGATAGGCAGCCTAGCATGAAGTCTGCCATGTGCGCCAGAGTCCCAACACGCAAGAATTCCCTCTCCTCACTGGCCTGACTCTCCATTTCCTCCTCCTCCTCCAAGTCCTCCTCTTCAGCCCATACACGCTCAATAGTTAAGAAGGACTGAGCACTGGTACCCTCTTCTGTCTCGCCGACATTCTCCTCTTCCTCCTCATCCTCATCCCCCTCCTCCGATATGCGCTGAGAAACAGACCGGAGGGTGCTCTGGCTATCAAGCGACGTTTGCGCAAAGCATCCGACTTGATGCTGAGCAGTGAGTTTTTCAACAGGCAAAGCAGCGGGATGGTGAGGCTGATAATGGCGGCATCGCGCTGACCATCTGTGTTGACTCTTCAAAGTTGGTCAACACCTGGCAGATATCAGACATCCACGTCCACTCCTCATTGTAGACTTGAGGAATCTGAGTGACCGTACTACCAGTTCTGGTGGAAGTTGACATCTGGCAGTCTACAATCGCTCTGTGCTGCTGGTAAACTCTGGATAACATGTTTAATGTCGCATTCCATCTTGTGGGCACGTCGCACAACAGTCGGTGAACGGGCAGTTGTAGGCGGCGCTGCGCTGCCCTGAGTGTGGCAGCATCTGTGGTCGACTTGCGGAAATGCGCACAGATGCGGCGCACCTTGGTGAGCAAATCAGACAGATTGGGGTATGTCTTGTGGAACCGCTGAACTATTAGATTGAACACGTGGACCAGGTATGGCACATGTGTCAGTCTCCCGAGTTGCAGAGCCGCCACCAGGTTACGCCCGTTGTCGCACACAACCATGCCTGGCTTGAGGTTCGGTGGTGCCAGCCACAGATTGGTCTTCGCCGTAATGCCCTGTAACAGCTCTTGGGCGGTGTGCCTTTTGTCACCTAAGCTCAGCAGTTTGAACACCGCCTGCTAGCGCTTACCCACAGCACTGCTGCTGCGCCTAGAGCTACCGACTGAAGGCGCCGTGCCCACAGATGGTAATTCGGAGGTGGAGGAGGGGTCGGAGGAGGAGGCATAGTATGTCTGAGAGACCGTGACCGAGGTAGGCCCCGCAATCCTCGGCGTGGGAAGTACATGAGCGGCCCCAGGGTCAGACTCGGTCCCAGCCTCCACCAAGTTAACCCAATGTGCCGTCAGTGATATATAGTGTCCCTGCCTGGCAGCACTTGTCCACGTGTCTGTGGTTAGGTGGACCTTCTCAGAAACGGCATTGGTCAGGGCACGGATGATGTTCTGTGACACGTGCTGGTGTAGGGATGGGACGGCACATCGGGAAAAATAGTGGCGGCTAGGGATCGAATACCGAGGGGCAGCCACCGCCATGAGATTGAGAAAGGCCTCTGTCTCTACCAGCCTATAGGGCAGCATCTCCAGGCTCAGCAATTTGGAGATGTGGACGTTGAGGGCTTGGGCATGTGGGTGGGTGGAACTGTATTTCCTCTTGCGCTCCAGCGGCTGCTGTAAAGACAGCTGAACGCTGCGCTGGGACACATTGGTGGACGCTGTGGAGGATCGTGGAGGCGAAGGTGTGGTTTTCCGGCGGGAGCCGCTGGTGCAGGGGTCTTGGGCATGGGGTTGACTAGCAGAGGCAGCGAGTGACACAGGGGAAGGAGCAGTGGTGTGACCCGCAGGAGGTGAACGGCCTTGGTTCCGTTGAGTGGGGTGTTTAGCACTCATATGCCTGCGCATACTGGTGGTGGTTAGGCAAGTAGTGGTGGCACCCCTGCTGATCCTGGTGTGGCACAGGTTGCACACCACAGTCCGTCGGTCATCCTCACTTTCTTTAAAGAACCTCCAGACTTGTGAACATCTAGGCCTCACCACGGGAACTTCACTACGTGAAACAGTTGCTGCTGATGCATTAGCTCTGGCCCTGCTTCTCCCTCTGGCCACACCACTGCCTCTTCCAACCTGTTCTGGTGCAGCACTCGCCTCCGCCTCAGAAGCACTGTCTTCACTCGGCTTATCAACCCAGCTTGGGTCAGTCACCTCGTCATCCTCCAATTCCTCAGTCTGCTCCCCCCTCAGACTTCCTGCCCTGACAACAACTTCACCACTGTTTGACAACCGTGTCTCCTCATCGTCCGACACATCTTTACACACTTCTTCCACTAAGTCAACAATGTCATCATCATCACCCACAGGCTGCGACAGTTGGAAAACGTGGGCATCGTGAAAGAGGTCAGCAGCAACCTGAGAAGTGGTTTGTGACTCTGGGAAGGGTCGCATTACAAATTTTCCTGGGAGGGGGCAGACTGGGGGGAAGGAGGCTGAGGTGGTGGAGCCAGAGGAGTGCTCCCTTGGGTAACGTGGGTGGACTGCGTGGAAGACTGACTGGTGGACAAATTACTTACTCTACCACGTGTCCCTGTAAGTTGAGACATGAAGCTAGGGAGTGTAGCTCTGCGGCGTTCCCCTGCTCCCTCATCAGCAGGTACTGTCTCACCCTGCCCAGGACAATGGCCTCTGCCTCCTGCAGTAACTGAATGCCCACACCCACGCCCACGTCCTCGACCCTTAGCCCTGGGGTTCAACATTTTCTGTATATAAGTGTATTATATAAAAAAAATAAATAAATGGGCCTGCTGTACTGAAACCCACAAACTTGTTCAATCTGAACAAGAAAATATATAGGTGGATAAGTTAGAGCAAAATTACGTATGTTATTACGTACCGTTCAGTATGGAGCAATTACACTGAAACTATTAGATTAGGCAGACTTGGTCTCCTTAAGTGCAACCCAGACAAATGTCGCACAGAGATTTTTGTAATGTAGCTGTATCAGTGAGAGCAAAAGACCTTTTTTAATTAAGTGACGTACAGAATGTGTCACCTGGACAGAAAATACGGATTGTGGTTTGTGGTGAATGGACAGCTGGACCGTGACACACAGAATGGTTCCACACAGCTGTATGAAATGGATTTGTATCGCTGAGATAAAACAATAAAAAAGGGTAATATATGGCGATAGCTGCACTACTAGTGCCAGCCCAGCCAGGAGACAAAAAAAAAAGTCTTGTAGCCCTTAGAAGGGCTGTTGGGTTCTTTTGAGATCACTCCTGCCTAACAGAGAACGAAATCCAGGCCCTAACACTCTCCCTGAAACGCAGCAGCTCTGTCCCTAACGAAATCCAGACAGCATCTGAGCTGAGCACCGCGGGCAGTCACTAGTATATTCCAGGGTCACCTGATCAGGCCAGCCAACCCCTGTTATCGACATGTAAGGGCCCCACGTGATGCTGGGTGTATCGCAGAGTCTCCTGGCTTGTGATTGGCTTAGTTTATAGGCGGCAAAAATTCAAAATGCGTGAGATGCCATTTCCTCGAGCATGGCGAGATACTTGTCCGAGCAGCGAGCACTTACGAGTACCCTAATACTCGAACTAGCACCAAGCCCTGACGAGCATGCTCGCTCATGTCTACTGTACATACTTTTCATTTGGCCAACATTTCAGTGTTTAAAATAAAAATTACAGTTGGTCTAATAAAATATTCTAATTTTCTGAGATTATGACTTTTGGGTTTTCCTTGGCTGCAAGGCATAATCATCAACATTAACATAAATAAACTCTTGAAAAAGTTCTCTGTTTGTAATGACTCTACATAATAGGTTTCACTTTTTGAATTGAATTACTGAAAAAAACAACAACTTTGATATTCTAGTTTATTCAGAGGTACTTGTATGTAAGTGCAAAAAACATGCAGAGTGCCAGTACCCAGAGTAAATAGTGCAAAAATATGCAAGCGATGTACAAAAATATACTACAGAAGTATACGATAATTCATATATGAAAGTGATTATAGTATTAAAGTATATACTCCAAATTTCATGTGCTGCTGCAATTATACATGTGTCAATAAATAATTTGATAAAAACCTAATAATGTGTAAAACATTAATCGCTTAAATTGTGCATTTATAACCGCTGCTGAAGTCTATCTCTGTAACCAACTGTATTGAAAATTCCTAAAGTAAACATTCCTCCAGTGATATGCACTCTGCTGCCCTATCAAACACCATCCAAGAATTTGTATTCCTGAATTGGACCATATCCCACTAAAAAAAAAAAGATAAAAAAAATACACAATAAAATTAAAGAACAGTTGTGGAGCCTGAGAAGAGGAGACACAATTTTTGAATAGACCACTATACACTATAACTATAATAGCATGTGAGAACCGCCCCATGAGACATTATGAAAATAATACATATCGCAACAGAAAATAAATTCACAAAAATAGGGCGTAAATGATCTCCTCATTTAATCCTTTCAGAGCCACCATGACCGTTGTATAGATCGATTTTGGTCGGTCTTTGGCCCAACAAGTTTTTCCAATCTCCCCCCTCTAGGTGACAACAGTACCCTGTCAATGCCTTTTAAAGGGAGTCTGTCACCTCATTTTCACCTATATAGCTAACAGCAGTGCCCCACAGACGATTGCATACACATCCCAGACATACCTGTGTGCACTGTGTGTGTATTCCTCGTTCAGAAAAATCACTTTTATTCTGCAGGAAAACAGCTCCCAAGTGCCCGGCTCTGCTGCTGCTGCAAACCAGACTGGAGGGGGGAGGGCAGCTTTAGCTGCTGATATCTTGGGATTAATAGCAGATAGAAAAATGTTTTGTTCTGACCTTCTTTGAAAGCTGACATTCCAAGCTTTAAAATGATACCAAAATCACAGCATTATATCCAGTACATCAGAAGATATAGCTGTTAGAAATCGAGTCAGGAGAGAAAGCTGTTTTTAGTTTCACTTTCAGCCGGGCACTTGGGAGCTGTTTTCCTGCAGAATAAAAGTGCTTTTTCTTGACATGTAATACAGACGCACAGTGCACACAGGTATGTCTGGGATGTGTATGCAATCTTCTGTGGGGCACTGCTGTTAGTTATATAGGTGAAAATGAGGTGACGGACTCCCTTTAAGCCAGGCATGGCTGTGATGCATCATTGTTCTATCTTAAAGTGTTTTGGAATGGTCTTTAACCCCTTCCCTTTAAAGAAGGTGCTTGCTCAGGAGACACCAGGGTCTAATGTCTGCCAATGACTGTAATGCAGATGGACTCATGGGATGCAATGTGCGGCAGCCTCTGTCCTCCAGAATGACAAAAGGCTGCCTTACATTAGTTTCTATGGGGTCCAGGTCTGTGACAGGGTTCATACGAACATAGTAAAATACTCACTCCTATGGCCAGTGCTTTGGAGTCTATGAAAATAGCAAGTATCAGATTGCTTGTTATAGTTTGGGAACTATAAAAAGTGTGGGAGAAAAAATTAAAATAATTAAATATGTAAAAATTCGCCCCCCTTTTCACCAAAATGAAAAAAATACATAAACAATAAAAAAAAATGCTAATTTTGGGAATTGCCACGTGCCCATACTATTTAAAATATAACAATATTTATCACATACAGCAAATGCCAAAATGGAAAAATGGCTGATTCACTTTTTTGTCTTTTCACCTCCCACAAAAAATTAAATAAAAAGTGATCAAGACTTGCATAAACGCTAAGCTCTGTACACATAACTATCTAAAAAGTTATTAGGGGGTCAGAATATGGTGATGAAAATTAGACAAATTTTTTTCAAGGTTTTTATTTTTTAATTCACTATTGAAATGCTAGAAAACTATATATATATATATATATATATATATATATATATATATATATACACACAGTACAGACTAAAAGTTTGGACACACCTTCTCATTCAAAGAGTTTTCTGTATTTTCATGACTATGAAAATTGTAGATTCACACTGAAGGCATCAAAACTATGAATTAACACATGTGGAATTATATACTTAACAAAAAAGTGTGAAATAACTGAAAATATGTCTTATATTCTAGGTTCTTCAAAGTAGCCACCTTTTGCTTTGATTACTGCATACACATCCGGGGAGTCGGGAAGGAATTTTTCCCCCTAAAGTGAGGAAAATTGGCTTCTACCTCACAGGGTTTTTTTTTTTTGCCTTCCTCTGGATCAACTTGTAGGAAAACAGGCTGAACTAGATGGACAGATGTCTTTTTTTCGACCTTACAAACTATCTTACTATGTTACTATGTTACTGCTTTGCACACTCTTGGCATTCTCTTGATGAGCTTGAAGAGGTAGTGACCTGAAATGGTTTTCATTCACAGGTGTGCCCTGTCAGGTTTATTAAGTGGGATTTCTTGCCTTATAAGTTGGGTTGGGATCATGAGTTGTGTTGGGCAGAAGTCAGGTGGAGACACAGCTGATAGTCCTACTGAATAGACTGAATTTGTATTATGGCAATAAAAAAGCAGATAAGTAAAGAAAAACGAGTGACCATCATTACTTTAAGAAATGAAGGTCAGTCAGTCCGAAAAATTGGGAAAACTTTGAAAGTGTCCCCAAGTGCAGTCGCAAAAACCATCAAGTACTACAAAGAAACTCACATGAGGACCGCCCCAGCAAAGGAAGACCAAGAGTCACCTCTGCTGCGGAGGATAAGTTCATCCGAGTCACCAGCCTCAGAAATCGCAGGTTAACAGCAGCTCAGATTAGAGACCAGGTCAATGCCACACAGAGTTCTAGCAGCAGACACATCTCTACAACAACTGTTAAGAGGAGACTGTGTGCAGCAGGCCTTCATGGTAAAATAGCTGCTAGGAAACCACTGCTAAGGACAGGCAACAAGCAGAAAAGACTTGTTTGGGCTAAAGAACACAAGGAATGGACATGAGACCAGTGGAAATCTGTGTTTTGGTCTGATGAGTCCAAATTTTGAGAATTTTTTTCCAATCACCGTGTCTTTGTGCGACGCAGAAAAGGTTAACGGAAGGACTCTACATGCCTGGTTCCCACCGTGAAGCATGGAGGAGGTGTGATGGTGTGGGGGTGCTTTGCTGGTGACACTGTTGGGGATTTATTCAAAATTGAAGGTATACTGAACCAGCATGGCTACCACAGCATCTTGCAGCGGCATGCTATTCCATCCGGTTTGCGTTTAGTTGGACCATCATTTATTTATCAACAGGACAATGACCCCAAACACACCTCCAGGCTGTGTAAGGGCTATTTGACCAAGAAGGAGAGTGATGGGGTGCTACGCCAGATAAACTGGCCTCCACAGTCACCAGACCTGAACCCAATCAAGATGGTTTGGGGTGAGCTGGACCGCAGAGTGAAGGCAAAAGGGCCAACAAGTGCTAAGCATCTCTGGGAACTCCTTCAAGACTGTTGGAATACCATTTCAGGTGACTACCTCTTGAAGCTCATCAAGAGAATGCCAAGAGTGTGCAAAGCAGTAATCAAAGCAAAAGGTGGCTACTATGAAGAACCTAGAATATAAGACATATTTTCAGTTGTTTCACACTTTTTTGTTAAGTATATAATTCCACATGTGTTAATTCATAGTTTTGATGCCTTCAGTGTGAATCTACAATTTTCATAGTCATGAAAATACAGAAAACTCTTTGAATGAGAATGTTGGCTCCCACAGACCACTGACACACCCTAATCACAGTGAAGTCGTTACCTGGATGAGAGACACCTGTCCCAAATTGTCACCTGTATAAAAGGCCACCTGCCAACTGTCTGTGACACTCCAACATCTCCACCATGGGCAAGACTAAAGAGCTGTCTAAAGATGTCAGGGACAAAATTGTTGACCTACACTAGGCTGGAATGGGCTACAAAGCCATAAGTAAGAAGCTAGATGAGAAGGTGACAACTGTTGGTGCATTTATTCGGAAGTGGAAGAAGTACAACATTACTGTCAATCGACCCAGGCCTGGAGCTCCATTCAAGATATCACCTCGTGGAGTCTCATTGATCATGAGAGAGGCTAAAAATCAGCCAAGAACTACACGGGAGGAGCTGAGTAATGATCTCAAGGCAGCTGGGACCACAGTCTCCAAAAAAACCATTGGTAATACACAGACGTAATGGTTTAAAATCCTGCATTGCACGCAAGGTTCCTCTGCTCAAGAAGGCTCACGTCCAGGCCCGCCTCAAGTTTGCCAATGAACATATTAATGACTCCGAGAGAGACTGGGAGAAGGTGCTGTGGTCAGATGAGACCAAAATTGAGCTCTTTGGCCTCAACTCAACGTGTTTGGAGGAAGAAAAATACAGAATATGACCCGAAGAATACCATCCCGACTGTCAAGCATAGTGGTGTAAGTATTATGTTTCGGGGGTGTTTTTCTTCACAGGCCAAGGGCACAGGCCAACTTCACCGCATTGACGGGAAGATGAACGGGGCCATGTATCGCAAAATCCTGGGTGACAACCTCCTTGTCTCTGCCAGGGCACTGAAAATGGGTCGTGGATGGGTCTTTCAGCACGACAACGACCCAAAACATACAGCCAAGGAAACAAAGGAGTGGCTCCATAAGAAGCATATCAAGGTCATGGAATGGCCTAGCCAGTCTCCTGACCTCAATCCCATCGAAAATATATGGAGAGAGCTGTAGCTTCACGTTTCCAAATGCATGCCTAAAAACCTTAAGGATATGGAGATGATTTGCAGAGAGGAGTGGGCCAAAATTACTCCATAAGTGTGTGCAAACCTTATTAAAAACTATAAGAAACGTCTGACTGCTGTGCTTGCCAACAAGGGTTTTGCCACCAAGTATTAAATGATGTTTTCCTAGGGGATCAATTACTTATTTCCCTCAAAGAAATGAAAATTATTTTTTATTTCTCATTTCATGTAATTTTCTCCGTTTTTCTTTTGATATTCTGTGTGGCACTGTTAAAATAAAGCTGGCATAAAATTGAGACGTTTCATTTATTTTTTAGTATTAAATCTTTAAAAGTCAGTGAGGGATCAAATACTTATTTCCTCCACTGTATGTATATATGTGTGTGTATGTATGTATATGTATATATATATATATATATATATATATATATATATATATATATATTCAAGCTAACATGCAAAATCAAAGTAACAGGTCAGTTTTATCGCCTAGGGAAGCAGTAAAAACAAAACCCATAAAACTGTTGTAACAGCATTTAGGCAACCTCAGGGGGCACAGGCAGGAGCAACATGTGTGCTCCTTCCCATACACGTTTGCTGCTGCCCCATTGATGCAATGCATAGTCCGTACTCCATACTCCGCTGACAAGTCAGCGATGTGTGAGAATGGTGAATTTAAAGCACGGTTGAAATCAGGACTTTATTTATTAAAAAGTCAAAATCAATTAATAAAGTATATTTCAAAAATGATTTTTAGGCAATTTGGGTCATTTTTAAGAGAAGTTGAATGAAAGTTTAGTCACTCTTTAATCTACCTTGTCATCCCAAAATAAATCATACAGAATAGGCTTTCTGCAAAATATAGAACATGGTGTGGTTAATCACATTCTTAAATCCTTGTGGAATCACGAAAGTGCATTGCACTGTCTATGTTCAACCCCTTTTTAAATGGAAGATGCACCAGGGATCAATATAGCAGGATTATAGGTTCGACTTGATGGACTATTG
Source organism: Rhinella marina (assembly GCA_900303285.1). Taxonomy (NCBI): domain Eukaryota; kingdom Metazoa; phylum Chordata; class Amphibia; order Anura; family Bufonidae; genus Rhinella; species Rhinella marina. The sequence goes on along the minus strand of ONZH01001329.1, from coordinate 151,575 downwards.
TCTTTTTCCAACCTTAACAACTATGTAACTATGTTTCTACAGCCTAATCATTTGCCAAAGGGATAACTCCCCCATCGGGGGCCTTTGGAACAAAACATCCATTTAGTGCGTGTAGAGCTATAGCCCGAAAAGGGCAAGCAGACAGCAAGCCACATGATGGGAAGGTAGCAATAGCTTGCAAATGAGACAGAAGCACGCAGGACTGGAAGCTACATTGGTCTTTCTAATTGGTAGTTAACTTCTGCAGTCTAACTACAAAGTTCGTCTAGTCCTGAGCCCTGTATTTGTTGGCACTGACACTCCCTCATGGGAAATAATAGTATAGTTAGCACACTCTTATGGCCTTCCCTGACCTTTTGGGGGCTTTTTTTTTAATTATTTTGGTTTACACATTTTGGACTAAGTGATTATTTTTTTTTAACTGTTCTTTATTAAAGATTTTAATATATTTCCCTCCCCAACTTTCACTTTAACTACCTCTCTGCGTATAGTAATTTGCATACCAGTGCCCCACTTTCTTTTTTAAAAGCCCAGAAACATGCACATAAAAGCGCCAACCTCTAGTTGATGTTCTAGAAAGATGGTGGTGTGTACGTGAACAGAAGTTTGTCAAATATAAATAAGTAGATAGCTAGACTAGACAATAGGCACATATAGACCATAAAGGTTCTTACACCGTTAATAGTAATCCTCTAGAGTATCTTTAGATGCTAAAATCTTTCAAAAACTCCTTTCATGAGGTACATTATAAAATTGTATGTACTCACTTCACTGGAGGTTTTTCTGTGGGATAAACTCAATACACCCAGAAATCTAATATCCTCCGAGCCAGAGTCGCTTGTAGAATTGCAGAAACTGATGGCAGCCAAATTCACTGACTTCTTAACAATTTCTTTATTTAGGTGCAGTCTGCTCAATGTGTTTTGGGGTCAATCCCCTTCTTCAGGAGCAATACAATAAAGTTTCAACTAAAAACAATACATAAAATAAGTAAAATAAAGTAAAACAGCCATAGTGTGCCCTAGGACCTTCTTATATGGTGAGAGAAGGCGCCAAATTTCAAAGGCACGTGTCTGGGGATCCTGTGGATGTGTATCGCCGATAGTGAATACTCCCTTTTTCCGGTGTGTTCCACGGTGTAACGCATCAGAGTGCGCGCATCATGAAGCTATGTTTCTGAACTTCCGGTCAGAGGACGGCTCGGCTATGCGCTCCAACCTTGAACGCAACGTATGATATGCAGAGCAATATTAAGTCTGAGTAAAGGAGTGAAGTATGGACGACATATTAATTTGGGTGGATAAAATCTAAAACGAAGTCGTGGCTTATAGACTTAGTGGTACATCTAAAAGCATACATTTGTAGTAGCCAGTAATAAAAAACAAAAAAACAAACTAATAGAAATAAAGAATTTAAAAAATAATGAAAGTGTGATGAACATCAGTCATGGAAACAAGCCCTGTGTAAAACAATATGGAATCACAACTCTGTATGGGCTGGACCCATTCATACTATATACCTTATAAAAAATAGAATAATAATATATTAGTTATTGATGGACACAATGATCATGCCTTAAAAATAAGTGATAATAAAATATGTAGAATAATTTTATTTAAAAAAAAATTTTGGTTTTTAATTTGTGATCGACTGTTATTATGAAAACTAATTAATACATTTCTCCCTTGGTCAAAAAAGGTTAATATTAAAACTTAATTAAAACATTGAAAAATTAATCTAGTAATTTCATGATCATAAAAAATTTATAAAAATTAAATATCGTTAAAACTAAAGGTTTGAGCTGCACATATATAGTTTGTGTACAAGCTCTTTAAAACTCATCTAAGAATATCCTTCTACTGAAAATTATCCATAAATATTTCAAACGTTTACAAATGTAAGATGTAAAAGACATCCATAAATATTCAAAGATATACGGGGCTTAAAGGGGTATTCTCATCTTAGACAATGGGGGCATATCGCTAGGATATGCTCCCATTGTCTTATAGGTGCCGCTGGGACCCGCACCTATATCCAGAACGGAGCGGAGAGCGCTGCGCCTGGAGGACCCCGGTGCGCTCATAGAAATGAATGGGAGCGCAGCGCGCAAGAGCGGCCACCGCTCCCATTCATTCTTATGGAGCCGACAAATAGCCGAGCCAGCGCTCGGCTATTTTCGGCGGCCCCATAGAAATGAATGGAGGGCGGCTGCACATGCACAGTGCGCCCTCATTCAGTTCGGGGGGTCCGTTCTGGATATAGGTGCGGGTCCCAGCGGTGGGACCCGCACCTATAAGACAATGGGGGCATATCCTAGCGATATGCCCCCATTGTCTAAGATGAGAATACCCCTTTAAGTGTTTTCATGATTGGAGCGTTCAATAGTTCACATATTCAAGCGACTCATTGAGACCAAAAGGGATTAGAGTGTTTAATTGATAAATCCAGAACATTTCCTTTCTGCATAGTTGCTGAAAGGAAGATTGTACGCACTCCACAGGGGTCACACTCATGTGTTAATGCATAGTGACGTGAGACACTGTGTGACCACTTTACACTTAATATTTGATCTATGTTCATTCATACATTTTCATAAGGTTTGTGTGGTACGACCCATATAATACAACCCACACGGACACTGGAGAAGATGGATAACAAAAGTAGTGCTACAGTACGTGTTAGACTGTATGGGAATGGATTTGAGAAGATGTGGTAAATTGATTTCGACCGTATTATGGTTCATCATCTCACAACATTTACATCTATTGATTTTACATCGGTAGACAGAAGCACGCAGGACTAACCTTCCCTAGTATAGGATCCTTCATGAGTATGGACCAGTGTTGAGACATTTGCCTGATCTGTGCATGTTTCGAATTATAATGCATGATTAAATTTAAAGGAGGTGCCTTAGAGGGGTCGATTTTATCTGCTGTGGAATCCTTAATAAGGCCTGGTGGATAGCCCTTTTCTTTGAATCTCATACTCAGTCGAGATCTGTTCTTTTTATAGTACCTTCATCTGAGCAGTTCCTTCTAATCCTTTTCATTTGGCTGTATGGAATATTGGTCTTACATTTGTGGTGGTGGCAACTCTTGAAATCCAAGTTGCTATTTGCATCAACACATTTGAAGTGTTTTTTAGTGGAGATGAGGTTTTTGGAGCTGCTCAGATGAAGGTCAAGGAATATTGCTTCATATGGATGATGATCAAATGTTAAATTGATATTCCAGTCATTCGAATTAATATCGACTGGGTCATGTGTATTACCATTCCAGATCATAATGATGTCATCAATATATCTTTTGTAAAAGATGACATTGGGATGTCTGAGAAGGCCCACCTGGTTCTCAAAAGCCCTCATAAAAATATTGTCGTAAAATGGAGCAAACTTTGTCCCCATTGCTGTACTCCTTTCCTGACTATAGAGGGTTTTCCTCGTATGAAAAGATATTGACTTAATATGAAGTTGATGGATTTCAAAATGAACTCAGTGTCTGTGGTATTAGATCGTCTGCATCAAGAAATTCTTTCACTGCCCTTAGACCCAAAACATGTATAATATTGCTATACAAGGAAGTGACGTCTAAAGTAGCCCATATATAGTTTTCATTCCATTCTACATTCTTGAGTTCACTTATGAGATGTGAAGTGTCACGAAGGTAGGAAGGTAGTTTTAGAACTTATCTTTGAAGTAGGTGATCAATGTATTCTGATATGTTAGAAGTAAGCAACGCGATTCCGGATATGATCGGGTGTTTATGTATTTTTGGTAAAAAGTAGAATTTAGCTGTAACTGGGTGGGGACATTTTAAAAACTATATCAATAAGTTCGTATAACAGTTTCTTATATTCCTTCGTAGGATCATCCTGTAGACGTTTGTAATAATTTGGATAGGATTCTGAGTGATAGTAGCTGGCATCCATAATGACAATTCCCCTGCCCTTATCTGCACTTTTAGTGGCTATCTCCTTATTCTTCCTTAGATTTTTAAGTGCTAGGTTTAAGCTTGGGTTTAAATTTCCCCCTCTGTTATCCTGGCTTTTGGAGCAATTCTCCCTCAAGTCCCCCATAACCATATTGTGAAAACTCTCCACGTGGGGATCCCTACTTTCTAGTGGATAGAAGGTGGATTTATTCTTTAAATGCGATCTTATTGGAGTAAGGGTTGGTGTAGAATTATTTTTGTCCTTGTGATCTTCCCCCGTGTGAATGATCATTGCACTTTGAGTAGGATTGGGCCTATCCATAGTGAATTTTTCATTGTCATTGATACAAAAATGGCGTTGAAGGGTTAATTTTTGTATGAACTGATTCAGCTCCTTAAACAAACCGAAAAGGTCTGGTTGGTGGGGCAAAACGATAGACCTTTACTGAGCAATTCAATTTCTCTGCGTTCTAGAACATATTTAGATAAGTTGAAAATACCCTTCTCCTTTAGTTCCTCATTCCCTGATTTTGTGTTGGAGAGGTTTTTGGTCGGGGTTTTTTGTATAGTGGTATTTTGGTGTCTTTTATGGCGGCCTACATCCTCTGATTCAGGATTTCGTCTTTTTCTTCCCATATTCATAATTGGTGTGTAGAATTGGGTGATTTTCAATGGTTCTAAATGTTTCTTGGTCCTTAAATTGGGCGGATCTGAGATTGGCATTATTGGGCTGAAATCCTGGGTACTGGATAGATCAGTGATGGCTAACCTTGGCACTCCAGCTGTGGTAAAACTACAACTCCCAAGATGCCCCCCTTGCTTGACTGCTCTCAGAACTCAACAGAAATAAATGGAGCATGCTGGGAGTCGTAGTTTCACCACAGCTGGAGTGCCGAGGTTAGCCATCACTGGGATAGATTAACGGTGAAAGAACCTTTTACGGTCTATATGTGCCTATTGTCTAGTCGGCTATCTACTTATTTATATTTGACAAACTTCTGTTCACGTACACACCACCATCTTTCTAGAACATCAACTAGAGGTTGGCGCTTTTATGTGCACTTTTCTGGGCTTTTAAGAAAGTTGGGCACCGGTACGCATTACATACCACACTTTGCTTTCTACTGTACTTAACATTGTGCTTTACAGGTAGAAAATTCAGTTTCAAGTGGTTGCCTTGCCAGCTGCCTCCTCTACTTTTGCGGACTATTGTCTATCTATTGAATTTATTACTGGTAATCACCTGATATCCTGAACTTGCCCTTTCTCCTCCACTGGCACCTCCAGTTACTCTAATCTTTGGAACAACTTTTTTGAAGATTTGAATAACCCTCATACTTTTTTTTTTTTTTTTTTTTCTTTTCATTTACTGGGAGCTCCTGGGACAGCTTGAACTGTGACCCTTTTCTCTGAACTCCCGACAGCTCATAAACACTCAGTGTAGCTAAATGCTTTAATAAGTCCATCACTTATCTCTTGATCAGTTTGTTTTTTACCGGATTATTCATGATCTAATTCTTTTATTATTACAGTTTGTTTATTGGTTGAAAACTAATGCAGACTGATTACTGTTTAGACTATCTGAGACGGTAGCCTTGCATAGATAATATTTTATACAGTTAAAATGTATTATTCTGTCTTTAGGGAACAACTAAATCCTTACTAAATGGATTTCATCTTATTTTCTCAAGCACTGCTTCCAGTGTGCAAGGTTAGTAATGCATTTGTAACTTAACTTTTAACCCCTTAATTACTGGGTCCATTTTTGGTTTTGCATTTTAGTTTTTTACTCCCCACGTTCCAATATGCATAGCTTTTTAAATTTCCATTTCATATGCCATATGGTGGCTTATTTTTTGCAGGTTAAGTGAAGTATTTTTTTTAGGCCTCTTTCACACGGTCGGTCAGTATTTGGTCAATATTTTGCATTAGTATTTGTGAGCCAAAACCAAGAGTGGAACCTACAGAGAAAAAGTATAATGTGAATATATGTGCCTCTTCTGTATTTTGGATCCATTCCTGGTTTTGGCTTACAAATACTAATGAAAAATACTGACCAAATACTGACCGTGTGAAAGTGGCCTTAAGGGCACTAATTAATTTACCATGTCTGTTATTGGAAAATGGGGGAAAAAATTGTTTGTGGAGTTAAATTAAAAAAAAAACTCACAGTTCACTGTCTTCTAAAAATGACATTACATCCTTATTCTTTGGCTCAATACGAATACAGTGACGATGCCAAACTTTGTATAGGTTTTTTTGTTTTTTTTGTTTTTTTTTTTTACTACTTTTGCAAAAAAAAATCCTTAATTTTTTTTTTTTGACTGCCATAACTTTTTTTTTTTTTTAATATTTCCATTCACAGAGCTGTATGAGGACTTGTTTTTTTTCCAGGAGGAACACTAGTTTTTATTGGTACCTTCTTTGTGGTACATACGTACTACTTTTTAAACACTGTTAAATTTTTATTTTATTTTTTGAGGGGTGAGGTGACTGAAAAATGTCGAATCACGTGTTTTTTAAAAAAAAATTTAATAGGTCAGAAATTTTTGGACACTGTGATGCTTGATGTTTTTTTGTTATTATATTTTAATATTTGGAAAGGGGGCGGATTTAAACTTAAAAGAAAAGTGGAACTTTTTTAACTTTTAATTTAATATCTATTTGCCCCCTCAGGGGGGCTAGAATGTGGGATCTTTTGATCCTTTATGCTATTCACCTTAATAGAGATCTGTTAGGGAGAATATGATTTTGGCTGGATCCTCATTCCCTGTTGTTGTGGTAAGATACAGCAGGCACCTGCTACATATGGAGTGGGCTCACTGCAGCAGTCTGCTGAATACATTCCTCAACCACTGTGATTATGGGTATGTCACTGTGGTTAAAGGGGTTAATAAAAAGACTGTAATCTCCATTCTCCATTTTCATATATCAGTCACCCCTATTATTAATATAAGGACAATAAAAGCTCCTTTACATGGCCCAATGTAGCAAGCTGGGAGGATAGTGTCCCTTCCTGACAATTGCTTACTCATCATTGGAGGAGAAAACTGCATTTATATTCGGCCATCTCTCATACCCATACAGAATGATTGTTTTCCGGCAGCAGAGTGCTGTTTAGACAGCACGATCTGCTGTCAGCAAGTCATGGTTTTGTGGCCGCGCAAGCAGTTCTGTAACCCAATGAATGAGCTCCTTTACACAGGCAGATTATCACTAATGAGCGTTCATATGAATGCTCATTAGCGATAATCTGCCCGAACATTGGGCAGTGTAAAGGGACTTTAATAGCTCAGCGATGTGTGCAAGACATCCTACGACGACATGTCTTGTCTCATTGTAGGGGTTCCAATGCCGTGTTTTATTTTTTTTCTTTTTATAGCAGGAATGCCTGCCAAATTCCAACACTTTCTTGGCCTGCCGAATCACAAAATTTATTGCCAATTGAGCATTTATGGGACCATCAGGGATGCCAGCTTCTGCAGCCCATTAAAAGTGTAGGATCTTCAGGCCCAGTTGCAACATTTGTGAAGGTGGGGTGGGGTGGATTCAGTCAGTCTAGAAGTTGTGTTGTCTTTATGGTGCATTATCCATTTTTGTTTAATTACAGAAAAAAAGGCATAAAACGGACATCAAAAAGCACCCAGTGAACAACCATTAACTGCTTGGGTTTGGTGGGTTTGGTCATTCTGCTGGACAAAATATCCATTGTCCTCATTATAGTTAGGAAGGTTCATTGGGCACCATTGTTGTTGATGTGATGGATGCGACCCCAGCTTTATTTGTTTTTTGTTTTTGTTTTTTCCCCCCCCAGGATGGAAAAATATATGGATTGCCTCACGCATATGAACACAAGCTAACAAATCTATTCCTTTCTTTCAGAATGTTGTGAAATATTAATCAACATTTTGGTTACATTGATGAGTCACAGTATAAATTCATGCGAATTAGCTCTGTTGTTGCGTTGTTTTCTGGATAATACTTTGCCTAATGTAAGTATTCAGTAAATTTAATGTACTATTAAATCCCTCTTAATTTTAAGACCATTTTTGGATATATTGTTGCCATCTCTTTAGAGCTGGGAGTGCACAACATGCAGAGCCAAGATTTGCAGCCACCATCTTCCAGGATAGAAACATAGCTGTTCGTGTGATCAGCTGTGTTACTGCCAGGAGCGGCGCATTATGTTGAATTAACACTTTCCCTGCACGTGAATTAATAGTACGTCACATGTCGGGTCTTTAAAGTCTGACCATGCCATCTGAGAGTCTGCATTACCTGAAGCATGCTCTTCCGGTAATGGTCTGGCTCCTCCGTGTGATGATTGAAGGATTCAGAGCTTGTATGCAGTAGCCCCTGTCATAGATAGGAGGCTGCTGCACAGTGTTTCCTATGGAGACCCTGCCTGTAGCAGGGCTCCATTGGAAACTACTACATTTCTCATAGACGCCAATGCTAATGTATATGAGAATAGCAATCTAATCCAAATAAAACATTTTATAAAAATTCAAATCAATTCAAATTAGAATACTATCAAAATATAAAAGTTTTTATCCCATACAGAAAAAGGCAAAACGAAAAAGTGTAAAAATGGCTTTTGATTGCTTCTCTTCCCACAAAAAATTTAATAAAAAGTGATCAAAAAGTTGTAGAGACTCCAGAATGGTATCGATAAAAAATGAGCCCTCATATGGCTCTGCACATGTAAGTACAAAAAAGTTATTTGAGATCAGAAAAAAAAAAAATTTTCAAGTTTTTCAGTAAAGACAGAAGTGCTTTATCAGTGCTTCTGCTTTCTCAGATAGGTTGAGTGCAGTGCAGTTTGGAGCCATCGATTACATGATGTCGGTGTGTGTCTGGGGCAAAAGCCCTGATCAGCTCTGCCTTGTACAAAGCCCCCACAGGAGGCTGGTTTTCCCTGTAACTAGCACTAACTCAATATAATATATAAAGATAAGTGTAGGTGTATGTCCACTAAAGGAATCCGTCACATTTACAATCATGAAATTTGGCACACAGGTACATCAGGTGTCCGGGAAGGTTTTAGATCGGGTCTCTGCTCTCTAGCATCTACCGTTCCTGAGAATTTCCCAAAAATGCAAATATGGCACATCACATGACTTACATTAGCCAATAGAAGCATGCAGGTCTTTCACTTCATATCCCAACTGCCATACACACCTGCCCCTCAGCAGCCAATAGAAGTTCGCAAGTCCTTAGTCTCCACATACTTAGTTTTACATGAGGTTTCTCCATAACAACCCAACCATTTTTCTTCACTGCTGTAGGTCAGCTTTAAAGGGGCAGGTCGCTGTGGATGATACTGTTAAGGGAGCAGAGTGCTGTGGGGGACACAGTTAAGGGGGCAGGTAGTGTGGCCATTGAGGCCACCATCAAAAGACGGACTCATCACCCCACACCCAGGTCCCACTGAGCCACGACCCAGCCGATGAAAAATGAAGGTACAAATAAAAATGGCATCTGCAGGGGTGGTAGGGAGGGTGACTTTCTCCCTGCACCTCACGGTCAGACAGCACAGTGCTGGTGTCTGAGAGTGAGCTGTTCAAAAGGACATCCCTGTGTCTGTCCAGGCCCTGCGCCAGACGCGGTACAGGGAGTCTTATCGGCCGGACTGTCCGGCCTAAAACCTGACCTCTGGCCACCCTAGTAGCAGGCTGCTGTAGAGGTCACTGTTAAGGGAGTGGGGTGTTGTGGAAGTCACATTTTAAGGGAATGGGGTGCTGTGGAGGTCACTGTTAAGGGTGGAGGGGACAGTGGAGGCCACTATTAACCCTTTCAGCCCCAGCGCTGTACATGTACGGCGCAGGGGCGATGCTGGAACATGACTCCCGCTCGCACGTGCGGCCGGGCGTCATGGCCAGCAAGTCTCTGCTGTTTCAAACAGCAGAGAATTGCCCTACTTACCGCCATCGGCGATGTCTTAGTAAAGGCCTTAGGTGTCGTGATCATGTGAGATCACGGCATCTAATAGCAGTAAAACCCGGAAGCGCTTTACAGCTTTCAAACTCCAATTCTTATTCTGGCCACTAGATGGCAGGCCAGGATGAGAAATGAGCAAAAGGGCCTTTAAATTGAATATTTAAAATCCCTGATTGCTCAAAAAGAAAAAAAACATTATATATTTGCTCATTTATGAGCCTTAAAATAATCACCAAAAAAAAAAAAAATGTTAAATATATAAAAAAAAAGTTTAAATCACCCCCCCCCTTTCCGTATAATTAAAAAATAAATACCTAAATAATAAATATGGACCTCATTGGTATCACCGCGACCGAAAACGCCCGTACTTTTAAAATATAAAAAAAAAATTCCAATACAGCGAATTGCGTGACGGAAAAAAGTGTCAAAATGGCTGATTCGCTGTTTTTTGTCGCTTTTTTTCTAAAAATAAATCGATTAAAAAGTGATCAAAAATTCATACACACCCCAAAATGGTATCAATAAAAAGTTCAAATCGCTCCGCAAAAAATGAGCCCCCATACAGCTCCGTATACATAAATACCAAAAAGTTATAGGGGTCAAGATATGATGACAAAAAAAATGTAAAACAATTCAAACTTATTTATTATTTTATCACTATCAAAACGCAAGAAAAACTATACATATTAGGTATTGCTGGATTCGTACTGACCAGTAGAATGAAAGTAACTGGTCAGTTTTTATGAACATCGAACGCCGTAATAAAAAAAAAAAAAACCCCGTAAAAGTGTGGCGGAATTGCGTTGTTTTTTTGTTTTTTTGTTTTTTTTGCAATTTCACCTGATTTTTAGAATTTTTTTTTTTCCCGCTTCCCACTACACCATATGCAATATTAAATGGTGGCAGTCACTGTTAAAGGGGCAGTCACTGGAGAGGTCTCTGTTAAAGAAGAACTCCCGCAAAATTTTTTATTCCATGTCCTGCTAGAAATGTGCATGATCTAATCTGTAGTGAATGTCATTTTCTTAACAGTAGCTGAATTATTGAGTTATATCATCCTGAAGTTTCTTATCTGTATCATGTGACTAGGAATTAGACCCACCAACTCACACAGCACCTTGTGTGGACAGGAAGTCTAATTCTCTATGCATTCCTATGGGAGCCTCACTTTCAGTCTCATAGGAATGAATAGAGAAGTGACTGGCTTGCTGTACTGGGTCAGTTGGAGGTCAGGGAGTTGCTCACATGAACCAGGCTACAATAAGAAGAGAGTGGAAACTCTCAATTTCCGCCTCTGATAAGAAAAAGGCATTCACTACAGATTATATCATGCATCTTTCTAACAGGTCAGAGAATAAAAATTCTCTGAGGTGTACCTGCACCTATCAGACATTGAGAATATATCCTAGCAATATGCCCCCAATGTCCAAGATGGGCCAATCCCATTAAAACCTTTTCAGACCTGGTCAGTAAAGGGTTAACCTATAAGAGCTCTCTGTACTTGTAAGGGAAAGTGCTTACTGGTTGTTGCGGGGCACCGATAACTGGGAGCAGGAGGTGGTAATAACTAGTGATTTTTGTCCTCTGTAGTGAAGGAATGCGCTAGTTTATGAATAGGAGGTGGGATGGAAGGAAGGATTTTCTGGTAAAAGGATTTTTTAACAAGCAGCATGGCCCCTGAAACAGAACATTAACACTTTCCTGCTCTACACCTCTGTCTTCATCTTCTGGTCCCAGTACGGTTTACATCTGGCTGGCTGTGGACATGGTCACATGCACAACTCCAGCAAATGACCAACTTCAGTGGTGGAATGCTGCTTGTGGCCACAGAACTGCAGAAGCCAGTCATTCGCTGAAGCGGTGGATGTGATCATGCCCATAGCCAGCTGGATGTAAACAGCGCAGGGATCGGAAGATGGAGCAGGGATCAGTTAAGTATAAATCTACTGTTACAGGCATAATGCTTCAGGAATTTGTTAAAAAATCATTTTCACTGGAAACGCCTTAAAGCCCCTGTTACACTGCATGATATTCGTTCAATTACTAGGAACATGTGTCCAGGAGAATGAAAGATGTATGATAATTATCATCACATCTCCCAGATTAATTAGGGATGTGCTACCGATAATCCATAGAACTAAAAGGAGGAGGAATGACTGTTATGGCAATCATTCCTCCCCATTCACTTTGCATCGACCTCAGTACTAGATCATAGTAACATAGTTTATAAGGCAAAAAAGACATCTGTCCATCCAGTTCTGGCTGCCTTCCTACAAGTTGATCCAGCGGAAGGCAAAAAAAACCCTGTGAGGTAGAAGCCAATTTTCCCCACTTTAGGGAAAAAAATTCCTTCCCGACTCCAATCAGGCAATCAGAATTACTCCCTGGATCAACAACCCATCTCTAGTAACTATAACCTGTAATACCCTCCAGAAATACATCCAGGCCCCTCTTGAACTCTTTTAGTGAACTTACCATCACCACCTCCTCAGGCAGAGAGTTCCATAGTCTCACTGCTCTTACTGTAAAGAATCCTCTTCTATGTTTGTGTACAAACCTTACTTCCTCCAGACGCAGAGGATGTCCCCTCGTCACAGTCCTGGGGATAAATAGATCATGGGAGAGATCTCTGTACTGACCCCTGATATATTTATGCATAGTTATTAGATCTCCCCTCAGTCGTCTTTTTTCTAAAGTGAATAAGCCTAATTTTGATCTTTCTGGTTACTGTAGTCCTCCCATTCCAGTTATGACTTTAGTTGCCCTCCTCTGAACCCTCTCCAGCTCTGCTATGTCTGCCTTGTTCACAGGAGCCCAGAACATTACACAGTACTCCATGTGTGGTCTGACTAGTGATTTGTAAAGTGGCAGGACTATATTCTCATCATGGGCATCTATGCCTCTTTTGATGCAACCCATTATCTTATTGGCCTTGGCAGACGCTGTCTGACACTGGTTTCTACAGCTTAGTTTGCTGTTCGCTAAAATTCCTAGGTCCTTTTCCATGTCAGAGTTACCTAATATTTTACCATTTAGTATGTACTGGTGACTTGCATTATTCCTTCCCATATGCATAACCTTACATTTGTCTGTGTTAAACCTCATCTGCCACTTCTCTGCCCAAGCCTCCAGTCTATCCGGATCCATCAGTAGCAGTGTACTGTCCTCTTCTGTGCTAATTACTTTACACAGTTTAGTGTCATCTGCAAAAATTGATATTTTACTGTGCAAGCTTTCTACAAGATCATTAATAAATATATTGAAGAGAATAGGGCCCAATACTGACCCCTGTGGTACCCCACTAGTGACAGTGACCCAATCTGAATATGTGCCGTTAATAACAGGGCTCCAGATGGCGACCAAAATGGTTGCAAATGCGACTTAGATTTTACAAATTGCGACAAGACTTTTTAGTCTTGTCGCCATTTGCGCCTGGACCCGACCGCATTTACTGATGCTAGGCTGCGCTATTGCGCAGCCTAGTATCAGAGAACATGGAGCAGATAAAATAAGAAAGTCCCTTACCTGTCCTGCGCCGCGGCTCCGCTCCAGGTCCGACGCTCCTCTGTCTTATGGGCGGCTCTGCACTGTCCTGACGGCGTACAGCTTCAGGACGTAGTGCGCACACTCTGATCTGAAGCTGCACGCAGTCAGGTGATGTGCAGCGCCGGGAAGACAGAAGAGCGCTGGACCCGAAGCGGAGCTGCGGCGCAGGACAGGTAAGAGATTTTTTAATTTTATTCTGATGGGCGCAGAGTGGGCTGATATGAGGTCGGATGGGGGCACAGTGGGCTGGTCTAAGGTCTGATGGGGGCACAGTGGGCTGATCTAAGGTCTGATGGGTCCACAGTGGGCTGATTTGAGGTCCGATGGGGCCACAATGGGCTGATCTGAGGTCTGATGAGGGCACAGTGGGCTGGTCTGATGGGGGCACAGTGGGCTGATCTGAGGTCCGATGGGGCCACAATGAGCTGATCTGAGGTCTGATGAGGGCACAGTAGGCTAATCTCAGGTCTGATGAGGCCACAATGGGCTTATGTGAGGTCTGATGGGGGCACACACATTATACTGGTTGGGGTTTTTATTACTGGGGAGGGCGCACTGCGCCACCAATGATGATAACTATGTTTAATACAACTACAGAAGGCGGGTGCCGCACCTGAGTGGTTAACTACCACTGATTGCAGCTCCCTATAATACAGGTCAGGTGCCGGCTCTGATCCTACACTGGCACCCGCCTCCTGTAGTTGTATTAAACGTAGTTATCATCATTGGTGGCGCAGTGCGCCCTCCCCAGTAATAAAAACCCCAACCAGTATAATAATCATTGGTGGCGCAGTGCCCAACCCCCCCCCCCCCCAACTATATTAATCATTGGTGGCAGTGGCCCCTCCCCCCGTTCATTGGTGGTTCAGTGGCAGTTCCGATCGGAGCCCAGCAATGTAATAGCGGAGCTCCGATCGGTTATAATGTCAACCAGGGAGCTACTGAAGTCCTGGCTGCCATGGTAAGCTCCCTGCTGCCCTGTACACAAAGCCCAGGACAGCAGTGTAAAGTCTTATTCATCCTGAACACACGCCGGGCGGCATCCGTGATATTGCAGATCCGTACTTCTGCGGATCCACAACACTACGGCCGTCTGAATGGCCCCTTAATCACCCCCTTTCCCAATATACTATAAAATATATTAATAAATATCCAAAAATTTCAAACTATTAAAATATAAAAAAAATCTCCTATACTGTGAACACGTAAAAGGAAAAAAAGAAAAATAACAATTTGCCATTTTTTAGTCACCTTGTCCCACCAAAAAAATAGGATAGGACAATTCTATTAATGGCCGGACGTTCCATCTCCTCCAAGTCTTTTTAAAAATTATAATTATATGTATTTAAATTTGGCGCCTAAAAATTTTATTTGGCTCCTACATTTTTGAGTTCAGGAGCCAATGGCTCCTAGGTATTTTTTTTAGTCTGGAGCACTGAATAACCACCCTCTGTTTTCTATCACTGAGCCAGTTACTTACCCACAAACATTTTCTCCCAGGCCAAGAATTCTCATTTTATATACTAACCTTTTATGTGGTACTGTGTCAAATGCTTTGGAGAAGTCCAGATATACGACATCCATTGATTCGCCGTGGTCCAGTCTAGAACTTACCTTCTCATAGAAACTGATTAAATTGGTTTGACATGACCGATCGCTCATGAAGCCATGCTGATATGGAGTTATTTGCTTATTTTCATTGAGGTACTCCAAGATAGCATCTCTTAGAAAACCCTCAAACAGTTTACCCACAACAGATGTTAAACTTACCGGCCTATAGTTCCCGGGCTCTGTTTTTGGACCCTCTTTGAATATTGGCACCACATTTGCTATGCACCAATTCTGTGGAACTCTCCGTCAGTATAGAGTCCTTAAATATCAGAAATAAGGGTCTGGCGATGACATTACTTAATTCTCTTAGGATACGGGGGTGTATGCCATCCGGTCCTAGCGATTTCTCTATTTTAATCTTTTTAAGATGCAGCTCTACTTCTTCCTGGGTCAGACAGGGCACTTTTAATGGGGAATTTACTTTTATATTCTGCATTTCATCTGACAGTTTATTTTCCTCAGTGAATACAGTGGAGAAAAAGATATTTAGTAGCTTTGCTTTCTCCTCATCGCTCTCTGCAACTCCCCCCTTCATTACTCAGTAAGGGGCCGACACCTTCAGGTTTATACTTTTTACCATTTATATAATTAAAGAACATTTTAGGGTTAGTTTTACTCTCTTTGGCGATTAATCTCTTGGTCTCTAGTTTGGCTGTTTTTATTTGTCTTTTACATATTCTATTTTTTTCCTTATAGTTTTTCAATGCTTCCTCGCTCCCCTCCTGTTTTAGTGATTTAAATGCTTTCTGTTTGTCATTTATTGCTTTCTTTACAGTTCTGTTCATCCACATTGGTTTTTTCTTGTTCCTTAACCTTTTATTCCCATAAGGTATCTACCTCTCACAATTAGATATTAGGATGCTTTTAAAAATTTCCCATTTTGTGGCTATATTTTTATTTTTGAGGACTTTGTCCCAGTTAGTTAGGCCTATGGCCTCTTAGTTGACTAAATTTTGCTTTTTTAAAGTTTGGTATTTTTGTTCCTCCCTGAAGAAACGCTCTTTTGAATGACAGTTGGAAGGTTATTATATTATGGTCACTATTTCCCAGGTGTCCCCCGACCAGCACATCTGTGATTCTGTCAGGTCTATTGGTTAATACTAAGTCCAGTATGGCCGTCCCTCTAGTCGGGTCCTGAACCAGTTAGGAAAGGTAATTGTCTTTGGTTATTTCCAAGAACCTGTTTCCTTTATGAGATTACAGGTTTCAGTTTCCCAGTCTATATCTGGGTAGTTGAAATCCCCCATAATAACGACCTCATTATGTTTTGCCGCCTCGTCTATTTCATTTAGAAGTAGATTTTCTGTGGACTGTGGTATATTAGGTGGTTTATAATTAAGTCCTATTAGTATTTTATTATTGTTTTTGGCTCCGTTATTCCCACTATGTCATAGTCCTCCTCACACATCACTAATTCCAGTTCACCAGATTTATTAGTCAGGCCTCTGCTCTGTTCTAGTTCCTCCTTCTCTTCCTCCCCCAGTTCCATTACCTTGCCCCAGGTCTCTATCTGCACTATCTTCCCCATCTATAATGTAGTTACCCTCCTCCCCAGTCCCTAGTTTAAACACTCTTCCAGCCTTCTAGCCATCTTCTCCCCCAATACAAATAAGTGCTGATCAACAAATTTTTTTTCCCCCGGTTCCTAAAAATAAAGCGATGTGACAATGCAGCCCTCAGATGAAAAAAAGCTTGTGCACCCCTGCTTTACAGTATACTAGCAACAGTCACACAAAGATATTTGAAGAGTAATTATTGCTTTCATATATGTTCGATGCGTATATATGATGAGCATTTGTACATGTACTAAAATAGATGTATTTGTAATGTAAAATTAGTAAATTGTGCTTAAAAAGTATTTTACTATTTTAGGAAATGCTCATAAAAGGAATTCTCAAGATCACTGAGGCCAGCAATGGCATTATACCTCTAAAACATCTGACCTTCCCTCTGCAACAGAACTTAGTTGTAACAAGTGGTGTTGCACAGAAATCTCCTGGTTCTTCTGGTGCGAAAACAGCAGGATTCTGTCGAAGAACAAAAAAATGGCAAAATAAAGATGTCAGCTGTGATAATTTGCTTTCTCCGTGGCACATTGCACCTATTCATATACCTTTGGTTGGCCAGAACTGTTGGCCACATATGTCTGATGGATTCAGTTTTACTCTGTGGTTAAAGCTTGAGTGCAATCAGGAATCAGAAAGCGTCATAAGAGGAAAACAAACAAAGAAAAAAAATAAATTTACTTTTCAAGTGCAAAGTACAGGTATTTATCTGACGTTTTAGCATTTTTTCTAATTTGTAAGTATATATTGCATTTGAACGCCTTTACAGTGTGACATGCTTTTAACCCTTTCATGACCACCATATTAAATACACCTTCTGTCTATTCCACATGCTCTTCGCAGATAAATAGATTTCAACAGTATGTGAAGGGTTTTAACCTGTGCATCATAATGTCTCCACACTCCCTCTGCTTTCTCTGGTGTTCTTCACATCCCTGCTTCTGTGTAGAGATTACCGAGATAATAATCTCAATCTGAACCTTTGGCTGCTATGGCTCTCTAGCACCTATTCCACGCCGCTACCATCAAGTGTCAATTGACGCTGAGTGGCAATGATGTCTAATGCATGGTATATTAATCTATTGCAGGTTATCGCCCTGTACCCGAAAGGTAACCAATTGATGCTTTGTATGCCTGAACTCTGTGACATGTCCATATATGTCATCAGGAACTCCTATATATTTGTTTTCACACCCTTTATTATTTATCTTCTTCACTATGTAAAAAAAACCTATTGAAGCTATAAGAATGGTTTCTGGGCATTTTAAGAGCTGAAGACAACCACTATTGTCCGATCATGGTGGTCATAGAAAAGTTTGTTTGCAAAACATACTTTTCCCATGGCTCTGAAATCTAAGGCTAGGTTCACACTGAATATTTTGGGCAAGGATTTTGTTGCAGATTTTGTGCGCAAAATCCTTGCCAAAACTCAAGCAGGACGTCACCATTGCTTTCAATAGGGAAAAAAAAAAAAAAAATTCTATTGTTGATGGCCAAGAATGAAAATCAACACCGAAACCGCAGACAAAACTGTGCAAAAACACACCAGGAACAAAAACGCTTGTGGAAAAAATACCTGATGTGGATTCCACATCATGTTTTTTCCATCATCTAAAATACTATGCGAACCCAGCCTAAGCTGCCTTCATTCTCCTAACAGTGATAGCTGCTAAAAACAAGAAGAAAAAAAATCACTGTTAAAAATACACATCTATCTAAAAGTAGACGTTCCATGGTACCACCTTAAAAATGTGAATCAACCGGGGAGGGAAAATGTATAATTGGGTAAAATGTTTAGACATTAATGGCTGTTATTTTGAGGGTATGCCAAATTTACACTTATATAAGCTGTACACTGACTACTTTAAATCAAATTGTTATGAAAAGATATTATAAAATATTCTCACTTTTGTGAGATACTGTAATTCATATTGCTTTTTCTGTAATGACCAAAATGTCGTAAAAAATGAGTTAATATGTAGTGCCAGAATCACTGTTCTTGCTCAAAACAGAATAAAGTGTTAAAATAAACATATGTACCCCAAATTAAACCAACTAAAATGTCAACTTTTCCCACAAAAGCAAACCTCACACAGTTCTGTCAACAGAAAAATAAAAAGTTACGGCTCTCGGAATATGACAATGTGAAGAAAAATTGTCTGTGCAAAAGTGATAAAATATTAAAAACTGTGTACAGTCCCTCAATATACAGTGTCCTCAGGATACAATATTTTCAAAATACAATGGTCTTTTCTGACCCATCGTAAGTTGAAACGAGACATATAATGCCTCAGACTAAAATCCAACCAATCAAGGCCAGTTCTCTGGTAAAATAGTTGTATCCGCAGCAAGTTAGCAGCTATTCCTGACTGTTATATGTAAGGACTTGTTTTATCTGTCTTAGTTATCTGTTTATTTTTATTACATCTTGATTTTCTTGGATCATGATCTTGGATGACATTTCGGGCTTTGGAACCGAATACTTAAGTTATTATGGTTTCAACATACAGTGGTCGTCCTGGAACAAATTAATATTTGAACTTAAAGGGTTGTCCGAGTTATGAAAAAAAAATATATAGTACTTTAAATCTGATGGGCAGCAATATATAACTAAGTTAAGCAAGTTTTAGGCAAAAAAAATCTCTATTTCCTCGTTTCCCTGGTTCTCTTCTGGCCTTTACATGCAGTAATAACAATCTCTGCCCCTCTCTGTAAAGGGAGTGAATACAAGTGCTGAGTGACATGTCTGCCTGCTGGGATACTCAGCAGAATGTTGTATGTGTAGGACTACAAGTCCCATGTGTACATTGACACTGCTGATACACACAGGGTCTCCCCCTTACCTGTACTTGTAGTACTTTGCATCTCCTTCAGATCAGCTCCAGTGTCAGCTTTGTGTCTGTAGGGTGAGGAGGGCAGATCCGGTGTCTCTTTACATCTGCAGCTGCTGTTGTAAAGTCTTCAGTGTGTTCTGGCTGAAGGGGTTAATGTTTTATCTGAAGGAATCCAGGGAGAGAGCAGATAGCAGCCCAGCAAAGCAGGGGGGCGTGGCCACCACAGTGACATCTCGTGTACAGGCTGTTATCTGATCTCTGAGGCTTGTGCACGAAACATCACACAGCAGGGAGATAAGCTGACATCACAGGTCATGTGACCCTGAGTTAAATCTAAGAAACCAGCAGCTTTAGAAGCAGAAAGTGTATGGAAAAGCTGTTGTATTTGACTAGTTAGAAACATACAAAGGACAACTCGGACAACCCCTTTAAGGGACCACTGTGTATGTAGTATCCCCATAATCATTCTGACCTGCCGTGCAAAGTCAAAATCCTTCTTATGCTGCCTGGTGAAAAACGCAGAATTTAAAATGCAAAAATCCCCCACAAAAAAAGTGTTTAGATATTTTTGTACAGATGCCCTATCCTCCGGGTTGATCATCACTATCTGATCGGTGGTGGGCCGACACCTGGGATCCCCGCCAATCAGCTGTTCTGAGAAGGCACCAATGCTCCAGTAAGAGCCACTGCCTTCTCACAGCTTACCAAGCTCAGGGCTGTATTTTGTAGATGACTTGAACACTCTGAGTGATTGGGCATCAACTTGGCAAATGAGGTTCAATAGGGATAAATGTAAAGTTATGCATCTTGGCAGTAATAACCTCTGTGCATCAGTTGTCATAGGAGATGTAATACTGGGGGAGTCACTTATAGAGAACGATTTGGGTGTCCTTGTAGATCGTAGATTAAATAACAGCATACAATGTCAATCAGCTGCTTCTAAGGCCACCAGGATATTGTCATACATTAAACGAGGCATGGGCTCACGGGGCAGGGATGAAATATTGCCACTTTACAAAGCATTGGTGCGCCCTCATCTGGAATATTCAGTTCTGGGCACCAGTCCATTGAAAGGATGCACTGCAGCTGGAAAAAGTACAGAGGAGAGCAACTTCTTAGTTATGAAGAAAGTAACATAGTTTACAAGGCCGAAAAAAGACATCTGTCCATCCAGTTCGGCCGGTTTTCCTATAAGTTGATCCAGAGGAAGGCAAAAAAACCCTGTGAGATAGAAGCCAGTTTTCCCCACTTTAGGGAAAAAAATTCCTTCCCGACTCCAATCAGGCAATCAGAATTACTCCCTGGATCAACGACCCCTCTCTAGTAACTATAACCTGTAATATTATTACCCTCCAAAAATACATCCAGGCTCTTGAACTTACCATCACCACCTCCTCAGGCAGAGAGTTCCATAGTCTCACTGCTCTTACCGTAAAGAATCCTCTTCTATGTTTGTGTACAAACCTTCTTTCCTCCAGACGCAGAGGATGGCCCCTCGTCACAGTCACAGTCCTGGGGATAAATAGATCGTGGGAGAGATCTCTGTACTGACCTCTGATATATTTATACATAGTTATTAGATCTCCCCTCAGTCGTCTTTTTTCTAAAGTGAATAAGCCTAATTTTGATAATCTTTCTGGGTACTGTAGTCCACCCATTCCAGTTATTACTTTAGTTGCCCTCCTCTGAACCCTCTCCAGCTCTGCTATGTCTGCCTTGTTCACAGGAGCCCAGAATTGTACACAGTACTCCATGTGTGGTCTGACTAGTGATTTGTAAAGTGGCAGGACTATGTTCTCATCACGGGCATCTATGCCTCTTTTGATGCAGCCCATTATCTTATTGGCCTTGGCAGCAGCTGTCTGACACTGGTTTCTGCAGCTTAGATTTATGTTCACTAAAATTCCTAGGTCCTTTTCTATGTCAGAGTTACCCAATATTTTACCATTTAGTATGTACTGGTGACTTGCATTATTCCTTCCCATATGCATAACTTTACATTTGTCAGTGTTAAACCTCATCTGCCACTTCTCTGCCCAAGCCTCCAGTCTATCCAGATCCATCTGTAGCAGTGTACTGTCCTCTTCTGTGTTAATTACTTTACACAGTTTAGTGTCATCTGCAAAAATTGATATTTTACTGTGCAAGCCTTCTACAAGATCATTAATAAATATATTGAAGAGAATAGGGCCCAATACTGACCCCTGTGGTACCCCACTAGTTACAGTCACCCAATCTGAGTATTTACCATTAATAACCACCCTCTGTTTTCTATCACTGAGCCAGTTACTTACCCACATACAGACATTTTCTCCCAGGCCAAGCATTCTCATCTTATATACTAAATTAAAAGATTTAAATTTATTTAGTCTTGAGAAGAGAAGGGACATGTTTAACCCATACAAGTATATAAATGGTCATCCAAACAATACGGTGAAAAACTGTTCCATGTCAAATATCCTCAAAGGACAAGGGCCCACTGCATCCGACTGGAGAAGAAAAAGTTGTCTCCAGAAGTGTCAAAGCTTCTTTACTGTAAGAACTGGAAAAGACTTCCTCAGGACATGCTCATAGCAGGAACAGTGGACAGTTTTTAAAATGGGCTTAGATGAATTCTTAAAAGTAAACAAAATTAGTGGTTATGAAAACGTGTAGTGTCTCATTTCCTACTGGGATTCGTGTTCCCACCTATCCCTTGGTTGAACCTGATGGGTTTGTCTTTTTTTAACTGTATTAACTATGTAAGGATGAGAAAGCTTCAGTAATTCTAGTGGCTCCAAGATGGCCAAAAAGATCTTTGTACACAAGGCTGCAGAGCTTAACAGTGGAACTTTAGCTTTTACCATTGAGGATGGATCATCTGTACCTTAGGATTGCTCCATCCCAGCTCGACACATCTATACTTTTCAGTTAGGATGTTGAGAGGGTGATCTGGTCCAGAAGAGGTTTGTCCAACACGGTACTTTCTACTCTGTTAGCTGGCAAGAAACAGGTTTCATCTTAAAAAAAAAAAAAAAAAAAAAAGTACCTTAAAGTATGAAAACCTCTTTTTTAGAAGGTTTTTGTCAGTCACCTCCAGGATACACCATTACTTGAAACCTTTAAAGGGTATCTGAACCTGGATATAACCCCCTTCTTCACCCATAAATCCCAAATGAATGGAGCATCAGAGCACTTCATGCTCTGACGCTCCCCTTGCCCTGCGGATACTGCCATTAGTGCCGGTGACGTCACTGGGCTCACTGCTAGGCAGAAGTCTCCTCATAGCATTCCAATTCAGCGACCCGGTACATCACCGGATCTAAAGAAATAGCCCTTCCGATATGCGCTAGAGCTCAGGGCAAGGGGGAGCATGAAAAGGCTCTGATGCTCCACTCAATCATCTGGTATGAGGGAAGAAGGGGTTATGACCTGGTTCAGCTCTGAATCCGGACATCCCCTTTAACAACCCCCCCCCCCCCAAGACCTCCTGACCTCCTTCTCTCCTCTCCTTTTATCACACCTTCCCACAACCACCTTCAAGATTTCTCCCATGCATCCCCCATACTCTGGCACTCTCTACCCCAACATACCAGACTCTCACCTACAGTAGAATCCTAAATGAGAAACTTAAAAACTCACCTCTTCAGATAAGCCTACAACCAGAGACCCTGCTGCTACTATACTGCCATGACTAGTTTTGCCCTCACCTACTGTGTCCTTCCTCCATACCTTGTAGATTGTAAGCCCTCACCAGCAGGGCCCTCTCTTCTTCTGTACCAGTCTGTTCATGTTTAATTCAATTGTCTGTATTATGTATGTATACCCCTTATCATATGTACAGCGCCATGGAATGAATAGCGCTTTAATAATAAATAATAGTAATTATGAATGGCGCTTTAATAATAAATAGTAATTGCTAGATGGGTTAAAAGTGCCTTTTCTTTAGATTATTCTACCTCTCATCTCATCCTCTTGGTGGGATTTGGTGTTCATTCAACCACAGCAGTTGCCACTCCTTGGTCAGAAGGAGCAGAAGTTTCCCTTTCCCAGATTTGTAGTGCGACCACTTATAGTTCCCCGCACACTTTTTTTTTTTTTTTGTGAAACATTTCAAGTTGCATCTGCATTCTGATGCAGTCTTGTATTGGGGCTATCATGGGTAAGTGGAAAACACAAATTACTGTTACCAATAACAGTTTTTCTTGAAAATCCTGACAGCACCCCAAAATTTCTCAACCTCTCGCTCTCTCTCATATTTAAGTTTATACGATATTAGGTAAATAATAATATACCAGATTGGTTCCCTTGCAGGGGTCCTTTTTTGTTATACCTGGTAGCACACTTGAAGAGGGTCCTTTCCTTACAATCACTGAGTTGTGGTGGGAGTGTGAACCATTTTATGTTATCGGTTTTCACATCCTTTATGGGAGGTCCTAATCAAATGGGTGCTTTCATGGGTTTCAAGAAAAACAGTTACCAGCAGGAGCAATTTGTGTTTTCCTGGTTTGCATCAATATTTAACTCTTTAGTGACTGCTTTTTTGCGGAGGTTAGTAAGGGGCGACAGGCTGGGCAGCCTCTAATAGTCTGATCTGGGCCATATAGCCCCTTACTTTCCACTGAAAATAGAGGCTAAGTGGTTACAGAGGGAGTGGTCTCCCATTGGCACCCCTCGAATGAGATCTTGGGTTGCCAATATCAGGTCAAAAAAAAAGTATAACCATTATATTAAATACATTCCAAGTAAAAATGTATATTTTTACACAGCAAAAATCAAGCCTCACTCAACTCTGTAAAAAGAAATATTAAAAATGATGGGTTTTGCAAAAACATTTTCTTCTTTTTAAAAGGGTTTTTATTGTGCAAAAGTAGTAAAACGTAAAAAAATAAAATAAAAACCTCTATTTGGAAAAGCCGTAATTACACACAGATCGGAAGTAGATTAGTTCAAACACTTCGATTTTTAATGCTGTCCTGAGACCTGTCTCTGTACAGCATTAAAATGTATTGCTTCCATGTAGGCAAAATTCGTTTCACCCAAAGTCACGTGAAACTTTGTTAAATGAATTTGGTATTTATTTCTGCATCTTTAAAAATGTTTAAAATTAGGAATTCAAAGTCGGGTTTCGTACCAAGTTAACAGCCGGTACCAAACCCGACTTCGGACTCCTAATTTTAAATGTTTTTAAAGATGCAGAAATGAATACTGAATTCATTCACCAAAGACTTCGGATGAAACAGAGTTTGGCTCCACAGAGCCAAAACATTTTAATACTGTATGGCAGGGGTAGGCAACCTCTGGCACTCCAGCTGTTGTGAAACTACAACTCCCAGCATGCTCTGCTCTTCTAAGAACTCACATGGAAATGAATGGAGCATGCTGAGAATTGTAGTTTCACAACAGCTGGAGTGCCGAAGGTTGCTGATCCCTGCCAGGCCCGTTTCTATAGATGGCGAGGGGTGAAGAAGAGGGGGGCGCTGCGCTGCCTTATATCTTCATACAGGCTGAGCTGCGCTGGGTTACTTACCAACTCCGGCTCCTCCGGCTGACAGGTCTGCGCTGCTGTGTCCTGGCTGCCTGCAGCGTCAGGACGTACAGAGCGCTCTCTGACCTGACGCTGCAACGTGGGCCCTGTGAAGAGGAGACAACAGGAGACCACCGGAAGAGGAGAGGAGCGGCTGAGAAGAAGAGGTAAGTTAATTTATTTTTTTTAAGTCTGATCTGAGGTCTGATAAGGGGGTCTGGATGGCTAATAAGGGGGTCTGGATGGCTAATAAGGGGGTCTGAATGGCTAATAAAGGGGTCTGAAGGGCCGATGGGGGGTTGAGGTCTGATCTGAGTCTGATAAGGGGGTCTGATAAGGGGGTCTGATAAGGGAGTCTGAAAGGCCGATAAGGGGGTCTTATAAGGGGGGTCTGAGGTCTGATAAGGGGGTGTGATAAGGGAGTCTGATAAGGGGGGTCTGAAGGGCTGATAAGGGGGTCTGAGGTCTGATAAGGGGGGTCTGAGGGCTGATAAAAGGGGTCTGAGGTCTGATAATGGTGGTCTGAAGGGCTGATAAGGGGGGTCTGAGGTGTGATAAGGGGGTCTGAGATGTGATAAGGGGGGTCTGAAGGGGTCTGATGATAAGGGGGGTCTGATAAGGTCTGATAAGGGGGGTCTGAGGTCTGATAAGGGGGGTCTGATAAGGGGGGGTCTGATAAGGGGGGTCTGAGGTCTGATAAGGGGGGTCTGAGGGCTGATAAAAGGGGTCTGAGGTCTGATAATGGGGTCTGAAGGGCTGATAAGGGGGGGTCTGAGGTGTGATAAGGGGGTTTGAGATGTGATAAGGGGGGTCTGAGGGCTGATAAGGGGGGTCTGAGGTGTGATAAGGGGGTCTGAGGTGTGATAAGGGGGTCTGAGGTGTGATAGTGGGGTCTAAAGGGCTGATAAGGGGGTCTGAAGGGCTGATGAGGGGGGTCTAAGGTCTGATAAGGGAGTCTGAAAAGCTGATAAGGGGGGTCTAAGGTCTGATAAGGGAGTCTGAAAAGCTGATAAGGGGGGTATGAGGTCTGATAAGGGGGTCTGAAGGGCTGATAAGGGGGTCTGAAGGGCTGATAAGGGGGTCTGAAGGGCTGATAAGGGGGTCTGAAGGGCTGATAAGGGGGTCTGAAGGGCTGATAAGGGGGTCTGAAGGGCTGATAAGGGGGTCTGAAGGGCTGATAAGGGGGTCTGAAAAGCTGATAAGGGGGTCTGCGTTCTGATAAAAGGGGTCTGAAGGGCTGATAAGGGGGGTCTGAGGTCTGATGGGGGTCTGGTCTGAGGTTTTATTCATGGGGGGGGGTTGGTCTGAGATGGTGGGGGTTCTGACATGAAGGTCTAATAGGGGTCTGATCTGAGGTCTGATATGGGGTCTGACAGATGTCTAATGAAGGTCTGGTCTGAGATGGGGGTCTCATCTAAGGTTTGATTTGGGTCTGATCTGAACAGTAAGGGGGTATTTTTTGTACTGGCACATTATCTGTGCGGTACCAGTATATTCCAGGGGACTGTTTCTACAGTATAGTTTTGGGGGGCACAGTGGGCACAGTATTAGAGGTGGCAAAATGGAATGTTCAGAAAGTGAGGAGGATGATGGAAAAGTAGGAAACTAAAATGTCTGTTTGTCAAACTCTGCAGAGAGAAGAGATGGCTGAAAGAAATCATCATGGTGGTCTGGTCTGACAGGAGAAGATGAGGAAAGAGAACATCTATATCACAAAAGACGTCACTGGATGTAAGAGGTACATATGTGGAGCTGTATGTCCCTGTAGCGCTGCTTTCTCTGCTCTGTTTACCTGATCACCACTGCAAATGAGCAGGTGAACAAACAAGAGAAAACATTTCATTTTTCACCTCAGGCAGCAGAAAAGCTAGAATCGGCCCTGCTGGTAGTTATACCCCTGTAGCATAGTGTGCAGGTTGGCGGGGGGCTGTGGATAAGTCAGTGTTATTTGATTTGGGGGGGGGGGGGGGGCGCTTTTTTAATGTTCACTCTTTTGTAAAAATTCCCTAGAAACTGCCCTGATCCCTGCTGTACGGAGACGGCATTAAAATTGAATTGTTTGAATGAATCAACTTTGGATCTGTGATCTGAAACACAATCCGCTCAGCACTAACTGTAATTGTGCTTACTCAGAGAATAAAGTTATTTAAACTGAAAAATGAAGGCAGCAAAATTTGTAACGTAAAAAAACTCCTCAGTTGCAGTATCTAACTAACCGCTGCGCCTGAAATGTGACTAATATAGGCGTATTCCAGAATAATAAATGCCGCCTTAGTGACCAGCCTGTTTTGGGCCTTGTTGACGATGAAAAAAGCTTGGTCACATAAGAACTAGAACTTTTTTATTTTTCAGTCTATGTAGCTGTGTGGGGGCTTGTTTTTGTACGGGACATGTTGTAGTTTTTAATGGTGTCATTTTAGGGTACACATAACTTGGAACTTTAATCACTACACCCTCCAGCATTGTCATATCGCAAAATAGACATTCCTCATTTCTTTTTTTTTTTTTTTTCTATTTTCCTGTAGTGGAGTAGAAGTTTTAAAGGCTATGTACACCTTTGGGGGCAATTTTTTAAAATTATTATTGCATTATACTTATTTTGAGCTAAAAATCATTTTTTTCAATTGGTCTTTATTAACAATATGGAATCCTTTTTGTGTACAGGGCTGACATGCTCTACTAGCTGCCTGTGGATTTTTTGTCAATTCTGTCATCTGAGCAGCAGACAGACTTCTTATCTGTGCTCTAAGACCTCATAAACACTCATTAAAGCTCAATCCTTACCTTACTGATAAGAGTGTGGCTTAAATAAGTGTTTGACTAGAGATGAGCGAACGTGCTCGTAACGAGCACTGTAGCGATCGGCTCCCCTGCGCTCGCATGGGCGCAGGCATCCGCATCCGTCGGGTGAGGAGGACAGATGCGGATGCCTGCGCCCATGCGAGCGCCGGGGAGCCGAGCGCTACAGTGCTCGTTACGAGCACGTTCGCTCATCTCTATTTATGACGCTTAGTAGTTTAGGAATAAGGTTTATTAGATGAGGGCACAAAGTGAAAGTACCAGTCACAGACTTAGAAAAACAGTTAACCCTTTGTGAATGGACAGCTCAATATTTTTAATAAAGGACAATTGAAAATATGATTTTTAGCCAAAAATAAGTTAAATGCAATCATAGAAAAAATGACTCCAAAGGTGTACATAGCCTTTTAAGGTGTTATCCAGAATATATTTTTAGCCTGGACACACAGTATCAATGCTCGTTGGTCATGAAAGGATTAATGACCTAACATGAACTATGCTATTCTTGCAAACTGATTTAATACTATGTCACAGTAATGGTTCAGATTAAAAAACCTCAACCATCATCCCAATCTTATTTCTAAAATCTGAGATAACTGTTAAGCTCTGTGATCAGCACGGGAAACTCGGTCTTTTTCTGTTCTCTTGTGCCATCTATGGCTACCCTGAACTGACTGTATCAGTGTTTTATGGTGCAGTCAGTTCATATATGATTGTGGTTATCTTGTACTGAACTGACAGTTGTGAGCATGAGCCCTAAGGCTACTTTGAGAAGAAAAGTGCGGCACTCACCAGAGTCGTCTTGAATGTTTATTCGAAAAAGCTTACATAAAAGCAGGGTGTGGGGTGGACGCCATTTAGTGCGCTCAGGAACCAGCGGCGACGGCCGTTTCGCACTCACGTGCTTCCTCTGGCCGCCTCCTGATGACACAGCAGCGCCACCACCTCTTAAAGATCCGCTGTCCCGATACACTGTAGCGGAACAGCAGTAAACTTACATTTCAGCACAAAAGCTTAAATATTGTAAAGAACTCACATTGCATGCATATATGTAAAGCAAACAATAAAATACTGGAATCAAGTTCCAATAAAGGAACTTAGATAATTTCTCTCATTCATACCAAGGGGTCCCAATCAGGGGCGTAGC
The DNA here is from genome assembly GCA_900303285.1 of Rhinella marina. NCBI lineage: Eukaryota > Metazoa > Chordata > Amphibia > Anura > Bufonidae > Rhinella > Rhinella marina. Next base: position 122,698 of record ONZH01001329.1, on the reverse strand, counting down.
AATAGGGGAAGCAGGGGAAGCAGCTGCTTTGGGGCCCAGACCCACAAGGGGCCCCCTCAGGAGGGAGACTAATTGATTTTTTTTGTCAGGGCCCCCTCAACAGTATTATACAATGACATTATATACAGTGACACTATAGGAAACGGATGGAGCGGCTGTCAGGCCTTGTCTGGGAGAGCTCAATCTTGACTAGTCACAAGAGTGAGGGTTGCATGTGAGTTGTGGGTTGCGAAGAAGTTTCTAGGGGGGCCCCGTTCAAAAATTTGCTGTGGGGCCCAGTTAGTTGTAGTTACGCCACTGGTCCCAATGCTTCTGATCTAATAATCCACCTTGCTTTTTTTGTAAAAGGGTTCTATGTCTATCGCCTCCCTGTGGCAAGATGTTTACCATTTCTAAACCTGCAAACCTTAGTACATTCATTTTACCTTGATGCTCCTTCCTTATGTGGTCTATTAACCTAGGACAGCCTTTTCCTGTGATGGAGTTCAGATGCTCTCTGAACCTCTCATATAGGCATCTTATTGTCTTTCCTATATAAAAACGGCCACGTTGACAAAGGACTAGGTACACAATGTACTTACTTCTGCAGGTAATGAAATCATGCACCTTATGCTTCAGGCCTCCAAAACATAGATATCTCTGCTGGCAATATAGATATCTATGTTTTGGAGGCCTGAAGCATAAGGTGCATGATTTTATTACCTGCAGAAGTAAGTACATTGTGTACCTAGTCCTTTGTCAATGTGGCTGTTTTTATATAGGAAAGACAATAAGATGCCTATATGAGAGGTTCAGAGAGCATCTGAACTCCATCACAGGAAAAGGCTGTCCTAGGCTGTCCTGTCCTAGACCACATAAGGAAGGAGCATCAAGGTAACGCGAATGTACTAAGGTTTTCAGGTTTAGAAATCGTAAACATCTTGCCACAGGGAGGCGATAGACATAGAACCCTTTTACAAAAAGAAGCAAGGTGGATTATTAGATCAGAAGCATTGGGACCCCTTGGTATGAAGGATATAAATGATCTAAGTTCCTTTATTGGAACTTGATTCCAGTGTTTTATTGATTGTTTGCTTTACATATATGCATGCAATGTGAGTTCTTTACAATATTTAAGCTTTTGTGCTGAAATGTATCGGGACAGCGGACCTTTAAGAGGTAGTGGCGCTGTTGCGTCATCAGAAAGCGGCCAGAGGAAGCACGTGAGTGCGAAACGGCCGTCGCTGCTGGTTCCTGAGCGCACTGAATGGCGTCCACCCCCCACCCTGCTTTTATGTAAGCTTTTTCGAATAAAGATTCAAGACAACTCTAGTGAGTGCACTTTTCTTCTCCTAGTACACTATACTACTAGTTCTTCGCTATCATTCAGTTGCTGGGCACCACAGAGGTTACAGACTCCAGGTTTCAAGAGGAAGCGTGAACTTTCATGTATATGAGCCATGTATGTGTAGTGCCATCCCCCTACATTTTTTCTTCTTCATATTTGTGAACTAAGGCTACTGTGAAATTAGCGGCATCCTTCTCTGGCAGGCTGTTCCGGCGGGTGAACAACCTGCCTATCTGTTCTGCCGCTAATGCACTGAACTCCGCTCCGGCCCTATTCACTATAATGGGGGCTGGCCAGAGTTCCGGCTGCAGCATGGCAAAAATGTGGAGAGGTGGCCGGAATAAAGCTACATCATGTCATAGTTAGATTTCGGTTGCCTCTCGGCAGGTTTGTCGTTCTGCGGCTGGAACTCCAGCCCGCCCCTACTATAGTGAATGGGGCCGGAACGGAGTTCCGGTGGCACGCGTGCATTAGCGGCAGCATGGATCCGGCAGGCTGTTCACCCGCCGGAGCAGCCTGCTGGAGAAGGTGAAAGTAGCCTAATCCTTCTTGTTTAACCCCTCGTACATGGCCTATGTGCATGCTTACAGTGCAGTGATCAGGAACAAACATTTGTTTGGCTAATCGTCAGTTTGTGCAAAAGGTATTTTACTGTGGGTTTTCTGACATGTATGGTAAACTGATAAATTTACCATGGTAATTTGAAATTCTAATAACACAAACAAAATATTGCCACTCTAAGACTTTCACTGAAAAGCATATGTGGAAATGATGCATCAAGTAACATGTTTTTAGTACTTGATGGCTATTTTAAAAATTATTTTGCTTTCTCTATATTTTACTTTTTCTGTATTTTACTTTTATTTCTTTGTATTTCTTTTAATTTCAGTAGCAGACAAGACTTCCGGGGCACATTTTTCCACTTGTGAGAGACTTTTAGATGATGGCTGCATACATGTGCTTTCCCTGGGCTCTAAGGTGCTCATGATGCAGATCTGGTTGAATGTGGCATTGGGTCGTTTTACTTTTAGGTAATCTATTTTTTCCAGTGAAATATTCCATATTTTGCTTGTTTTTGCAGTTTTAACAGTAGTAATGCTATTGGATTTTCTATATGAATCTGTTTTAGAACATCTTCAATAGTGAGGCACTGTATTCAAGTGAATTATTGTGTACTCAAACGATCAGAGAAGCTAAAATACATAAAATTCACATAAAATGCACATTATTGCCACATCTTTGGTGAAACTCTAGATTTGAATTGATTCCTGCAGCCTCTATTCTTATGTCTCTGCGTTGTGCCCTTCCTTTATTAATTCAACTAGAAGTTATGAAGGAATTGCTAGCAGTCTGCAGTAAGGTACAGATGGGTGTTAATCAGTTGGGGAGGTGTTCCTTCCCAGTCTTACTGTATGCAGTTAGTTCTGCCATTGTCAAACTATGCAGGTATACACCCCCAATTAGTTAACACCCTTCTGTACCCTTGCTGCAGACTGCTAGCAAATGTATTCATGACTTCTATTTGAAATAACAAAGGAATGGCACAACATAGAGCCATAAGCCTAGATGCTCCAGAATAGTTTTTACTTTAGGAATGCAAACAGGCAAAAGGGAGCTACACCCAAACAGTTGACCCCTTTAACATATTCTCACGTCATTATTCCTTGGACTGGCCCACCAGAGTACCAGAAGATCCTCCTTTGGGCCCAAGCTCTGACATTAATGGACCCCTAATAAAACAGGGCTCTTATGATCCTAGGGGTGGTCCACATGGACTTTAGTCTAACCCTGTGTTCTACTGTGCTGTTTTCCCTGAAAAATGTACTTACATTGACAGATGTATTGCTTGTAATCATCATCTTGATGTACAAAGTCTACCCATGCTCACTTAATTTAAATTCTAGCAACTGTCAATTATGGTAACCAGTTTGAATAAATGAAAGATTGTTCGTTCTAAACCATGGGTGCTCAACCTGTGGCCATCCAGCTGTTGTACAACTACAGCTCCCATCATGCCCTCCTGTAGGCTGTCTGGGCATGCTGGGAGATGTAGTTTTGCAACAGCTGGAGGGCCACAGGTTGGGCATCCTTGTTCTAAACCATGCTCTCATAGACTATAATCAACAATTGTTTGCTGGGCATGTTTATATGGGATGATGAGAAACATTTGTCCAAATGTTTGTTTGGCTGATCATCAGCTTATATGAAAGGACCTTTAGAAACGAAAGGGCTGGTTCTGCCATATTTATGATGCCTGGCTCCCTGCCCATCAGATGTTTAAAGAGGAGACAGTGCTACATGTGGGCGCCGCTTCCTGTTAGTTACACTGCACTTCGCTTCATGTTGGAAGTGCAGTGTAATGACAAGTACTCACTCCATTTACTTAAATTGAGTAAGTTCTTGTAATTACACTGCGCCGCTGCTCCACAGGAGACGACGCGTAGTGAAGAGGAAGCAGCACTCGCATGGATCGCTGCCTCCTCTTAAACAGCTGATCGCCGAGATATCTGGTGTCGGACCCCCGCTGACCAGATATCGATGACCTATCCTGACTAGAGATGAGCGAATTTCATGTTATGAAATTCATTCACGCTTCGTTTGGTGGTAAAAGGTGAATTGCGTTTTGGATTCCGTTACCACGGACCGTAACCCAATTCTATGACTGAATACCTTTAGAGGACTCCCCTGCATAACGGAAACGGGACGGATCCTTTATGCATGCCATAGACTTCTATTATGACGGAATGCTTCTAAAGGCATCAGTACCTAAGTCCCAGATAGGTCATCAATAATGAGTCCAGGAAAACTCCCTTTAAGCAAATTGACTTTTTGAGAGATTTATTTATATTTTTGTAGACTATGCTCTAGTACCAGTGATGAATATAAATGGACCCCCTTGGCACAAGTTGAAATGCAAGATAGCATTTTATATCCTGGACTTTGGCAACACTTGGCTTTCACGTGTAAAGAAGTTTTTGAAACGAAGAACAAAGTGTGCAGTAAAATAATGTTATGGATCTCTGGACAGAGGTATGTTTTTTTTTTTTAGTTTTTTAGCTATTGTGCTGACTTAGATTAAAGGGGTATACCCATCTCATAGGTGTGGGTCCCACCCTTGGGAACTGCACGTATATCGAGAATGGAGTGGGGAGCGCTGTGCCTCAAGGACCCCCGGTTTCCTGGGATCCAGCCACCACCAGGTGTTGCTCCCATAGAAATGAATGGGAGCGCAGCCACTACTCCCATTCATTTCTATGTCGCCGGAGGAAATAGCCGAGCCGGCACTCAGCTATTTTCGTCGGCCCCATAGGAATGGATGGAGGGTGGCTGCACATGCGCAGTGTGCCCTACTTCACTTTGGGGGCTCCATCCTAGCGATATGCCCCCCATTGTCTAAGATGCGAATAACCCTTTAAATCAATAGTCATAGTACTTAGTTAATGATAATATGGTTTCCTGATCACAGTTTGCATATGAGTAGAACCATTTGTGTCCTCCTTCTTGTGTCTTACAGATTTCAGAAAGATAGAAATGCTCAAATTGATTATTTTTATATCACATCCTATGCTTATGTCTATTAAGTTTAAGGATCACCTTTTTCTCTGTAGCTTTCAATGCCATTTTTGTTTTCTTTATTCTTTGCAGCATTTATTATTTTATTACTTGAAGGGGTTTTCAGAGATTTTAATACTGATGACCTATCCACTCCTGGGACCCTCACTGATCAGTTGTTCGAGAAGGCAGCAGCGCTTTCGGTAGCACTGTGGCCTTCTTACTGTTTTCCCTAGACCGAGTGACAACACATTTATCAGTCACTTAGCCTAGTCTCAGCTCAGCCCCATAGAATTGAATGGGACAAAGCTGTGATACCAAGCATAGCCTCTTCTTGCGGTCTTGCATGTTTATTTATTATTTTAAGGCTATAAAAATTTGTATTTGTGGCTAAAAGTCTGAACTAAGCAGACCCGGAGATTGCACAACACCTTCTTTAACCCCTTCAGTACTGAGCCACTGTTCACCTTAAATCCCAGGCCGATTTTTGCAAATCTGACATGTTATTTGTGTAGTAATAACTTTGGAATGCTCTTACTTATCCAAGCCATTCTGAGAATGTTTTCTCAGAACACATGGGTTCTTTAGTTAGTAGTGAATTTCAATATCAAAATGATTTACTTTTATTTACAAAAAAAATCCAAAATTTACAGATGCACATCGCCAGCAAGTTTTTGGCACTACATTTTTCTGTCCCTTTCCTTATAGGAGGGGAAGATAGTACAGATAGAAACCTGGGGCAAGGTAATGGAACTGGGGGACGAATGGAAGGAGGAACTAGTTCAGTTCAGAAGGAAAGGTGTATTGGATGTACACTAATGCCAGAAGCCTAACTAATAAAACTGGTGAACTGGAAGTAGTGATGTGTGAGGAGGATTATGACATAGTGCGAATAACTGAGACATGGCTGGATTATAGCTGTGACTGGGCAGTTAACGTACTGGGTTAGTCTGTTTAGAAAGGATTGCCAAAACCGGAGAGGGGGAGGGGGTCTGCCTTTATGTAAAGTCCTGTCTAAAGTTCACACTCCGGGAAGATATAAGTGAGGGACATGAACATGTGGAGTCACTGTGGGTAAAAATACATGGAGGCAAAAACAATAATAAAATACTAATAGGAGTTTATTGTAAACCACCTAATATACTGGACTTAGTATTAACCAATAGACCTGACAGAACAACAGATGTGCAGGTTGGGGGACACCTGGGAAATAGTTACCATGAAATAATAACCTTCCAATTGTCATTCAAAAGAGCGTTTCTTCAGGGAGGAACAAAAATATCAAACTTCAAAACAGCAAAAATTTAGCCAACTAAGAGCAGTCATAGGCTTAACTAACTGGAACAAAGTCCTCAAAAATAAAAATACAGCCACAAAATGGGATTTTTTTTAAAAGCATCCTAATATCTAATTGTTATGGGAATAAAAGGAACAAGAAAAAAACTATGTGGATAAATAGAACTGTAAAGAAAGCAATAAATGACAAAAAAGAAAGCATTTAATCACTAAAACAGGAGGGGAGTGAGGAAGTATTGAAAAAGGGAAAAAAAAAAACATGGAAAAGACAAATAAAAGCAGCCAAATTAGAGACCGAGAGATTAAAGCCAAAGAGAGTAAAACTAACCCTAAAATGTTCTTCAATTATATAAATAGTAAAAAGTATAAACCTGAAGGTGTCGGCCCCTTACAGAGTAATGAGGGGGGAGTTGCAGAGAGCGATGAGGGAAAGCAAAGCTACTAAATATTTTTTCTCCACTGTATTCACTGAGGAAAATAAACTCAGATGAAATGCAGAATATAAAAGTAAATTCCCCATTAAAAGTGCCCTGTCTGACTCAGGAAGAAGTACAGTGGCGTCTTAAAAAGATTAAAATGGACAAATCGCCAGGACCGGATGGCATACACCCCTGTATCCTAAGAGAATTAAGTAATGTCATAGCCAGACCCTTATTTCTGATATTTAAGGACTCTATACTGATAGGGGTTGTTCCACAGGATTGGCGCATAGCAAATGTGGTGCTAATATTCAAAATATTCAAAAAGGGTCCAAAAACAGAGCCCGGAAACTATAGGCCGGTAAGTTTGACATCTGTTGTAGGTAAACTTTTTGAAGGTTTTCTAATAGATACTATCTTGGAGTACCTCAATGAAAATAAGCAAATAACGCCATATCAGCATGGCTTCATGAGGGATCGGTCATGTCAAACCAATTTAATCAGTTCCTATTGTTGAGGTGGACATGAACCTGTCCTTTCTGGAATTCAGTCAGTCATTCCAAATTGTCTTGAACACGGGTGCGCACAATAATTAAGGACAAAACACAGACTTATGATTCTAGTATTAAGTCCTTTGGCCGTGCTTCTGTGGCAAAATCATTACAGCCTCTGGGCTTTTCCTTTATTAACACACGTACTTATTCGATACAAAAAGGAAAGGTGGGCGTAAGCATGCAAATAGCAAACAATATCATTCTTGATTGGATAGAAGTTGCATTCCATTCTACGTCACTAGCCTGAAAAAGTCATTTTGATAAGAGTACGGGGGCCATCTTGGACTAGTTAAATATATACATATATTATACGCAAGCTTTATAAAAGTTACAAAGTATAAAAATATAATATAAAAAGTATATATAAATATACACATTCCTTTGTGACACACCGCACCGCAGCATCTTGGACACAATACCAGGATATAGACATTCTACACAGCTGCATAAGCATTTACAAAGCTGAGATATATATATTTCTATAGCATTAAATACATGTATATACAAATGACATAACACTATGAGGGGAAAATTCAGTATTTCGACCGGTCTACCTTCACACTATGAGGAGGTAAGTTTGAGACTTGACCACTGCGAATCAATGGATGTTGTATATCTGGACTTCTCCAAAGCATTTGACACTGTACCATATAAAAGGTTAGTATATAAAATGAGAACGCTTGGACTGGGAGAAAATGTCTGTATGTGGGTAAGTAACTAGCTCAGTGATAGAAAATAGAGGGTGGTTATTAACGGTACACACTCAGATTGTGTCAGTGTCACTAGTGGGGTACCAAAGGGGACAGTACTGGGCCCTATTCTCTAATATATTTATGTTCTTGTAAAAGGCTTGCACAGTAAAATATCAATTTTTCAAGATGACGCTAAACTGTGTAAAGTAATTAACACAGAAGAGTACAGTACACTGCTACAGATGGATCTGGATAGATTGGATGCTTGGGCAGATAAGTGGCAGATGAGGTTTAGCATAGGAAGGAATAATGCAAGTCACCAGTACATACTAAATGGTAAAACACTGGGTAACACTGACATGGAAAAGGACCTAGGAATTTTAGTAAACAGCAAACTAAGCTGCAGAAACGAGTGTCAGACAGCTGCTGCCAAGGCCAATAAGATAGTGGGTTGCATGAGAACCTAGTCCTGCCACTTTAAAAATCACTAGTCAGACCACACATGGAGTACTGTGTACAGTTCTGGACTCCTGTGAACAAGGCAGACATGGCAGAGCTGGAGAGGGTTCAGAGGAGGGCAACTAAAGTCATAACTGGAATGGGTGGACTACAGTATCCAGAAAGATTATCAAAATTAGGCTTATTCACTTTAGAAAAAAGAACGACTGAGGGGAGATCTAATAACTATGTATAAATATATCAGGGGTCATTACAGAGATCTCTCCCATGATCTATATATCCCCAGGACTGTGACGAGGGGACATTCTCTGCGCCTGGAGGAAAGAAGGTTTGTACACAAACATAGAAGAGGATTCTTTACGGTAAGAGCAGTGAGACTATGGAACTCTCTGCCTGAGGAGGTGGTGATGGTAAGTTCACTAAAAGAGTTCAAGAGGGGCCTGGATGTATTTCTGGAGGGTAACAATATTACAGGCTATAGTTACTAGAGATGGGTCGTTGATCCAGAGAGTTATTCTGATTGCCTGATTGGAGTCGGGAAGGAATTTTTTTCCCGTAAAGTGAAAATTGGCTTCTACCTCACAGGGGTTTTTTTTTTTTTTTGCCTTCCTCTGGATCAACTTGCAGGATAACAGGCCGACCTTATAAACTGTTACTATGTTACTGTGTATGATGTCATTGTATAATACTGTTGAGTATTATACTGTGACAATAAAATATTTTATTCTTCCTTCTGGGTGGGCCCCTGTTGAGTTAAGGGCCCTAAAGCAGCCACTTCCCCTATATCTACACCCCTGGTCATGGTGGATAGTAGAGACAATACACGTGAATGATGATCAATGACAAAAGGGCGGGGGGGAGTGGGAAGACTTTAAAAGAACAGTGCATCAATAAAGGAAAAAGCTGCAAAAGACAGTCGATAGACTAAATAAAACTTTGACTATAGTCAAAACCATAGGAGGACATAGGAAGACAAAGGCTGAGTAAAGACCCTACTGATCGTAAAGGCGTAGGGAAGACAGTAGGTAAATATAAGTATATTCCTGTACAAAAACAAGGACATGTGGTGGGGCCAGTATCGGATAAAGCATTGGCCAATCGGGAAGAGAAAGCATGGAGAAGTTCAAAGGTGCCCAAGAATTTGGTTGCATCTTCCAGGGTTTAAAAAATGAAAGATTTTCTATCCTTTCGAGCCATCAACTGAAATAGAATGTTATTCTCACAAAGGGCTGTAAGAAGAGGCCACATGTCCGTGTAATTTTAGAGTGTGCCTTGCTAGGTTAGCCTTAGTGCTGTGTTGTCTCTGGAAAAGTGTATTCTGCACGTAATATCACATGGACGTGTTGGGTCTCCTGATTTAGGGTCTAGAGCTCATTAATTCAGATAAATTTCAATTGGTTGATCAGAGGTTCGATTCAAGAGCTTACCACTTACTCTTCCAGTTTCAGGGGTTCCACATTTTCTGGCACACCTCTGATGTGAAGATTATTTCTCCTATTTCTGTTCTGTATATCATTCAGGTTGGTCAGAATATCTTGGATGTGCAAGGAATAATCCTGAATGGCCGTGTGGGGAAAATCTCAGATATTCGGTACCTGCTATTGCATCTTCTTCCACTTAGACAGCTCTCTAGCCCATGTGTTTGATATCCTTATAGAGAGCAGCTATATTCTGCTTATGGGAGGTTTCCAATTTGAGGAACAGAGTTTTTCACACTTTGTAGTTAAAGCTTTAAGATTAACTCTCCAGTCCTAGTCCTTTTCGTGAGTTAATGATACCTGCCCCCGTACCGACCTACCAGTTAAGTCCAGGAAGTTTCCAGATGAGAATGGAAACCAACCCGACACTCCAGCACAGCCTTCCAAGGAAGGAGGAGGAGGAGAATTAGAGCCAGGCCTGCAACTTCGGCATATGAGCATGAGGTGGCACTCGTGTGTCTTGTCTGGTGCAGGAGCTTTGTGTGTGGGGGATGGTTAGCTTCTTTAGCTTTTACCATAAGGTGGAGTCTTGCTGGGCTGTGTCCACCATTTAGGGAACTGTGCCTGGTAAGGCAGACACTGATTTAGCTGGGGAGCCAAAATAGCTGGAGATGGCCTAAGGCTCCCTATCAGAAGGTGGAAGCGTTGTTGCAAGCCTTCTTTTGCGTACCATCGCTGAGAAACTGTCAGGGTAACTTGCCAAATTCTTTCTGGTTTTGGTGGGGAGGTTCAGGAGCAATAGAAGTGTGATGTTTACGCTACCATTTGCATGCCCCACCCCCCTTTTATGAATCCTTTTAACGCTCTCAACCACTGTGACGTACCCATGCATCATGATGGTTGAGATAGTGTATGGAGAGGTCTGATGCGGTGAACCCACTACATACATACATACATACATACATACAGCAGGCACCCAGTCGCAGTAGCGGAGAAAAGCGATCCTGCTGAACCCCATCATTTAACCCTTCACCTGTGAGGCAAGGCAGAGGTCTGCGACTCACTCTGCCTTCCGATTGGAGTCCCGAGTCACAGGACTCCATTCGGTTCGTATGTCAGCCTAAACGCTTGTGCATTCTTCCAGGTCTGCCATGGTAAGCTCCCTGCTGCTGTGTGCACAAAACACAGCTCAGCAGGGAGTATGTGAAAATCCTATTCACCTTAATAGATCTCTATTAGAGTGAATAGTTTATAGATAATAGATATTAAACAAAAAGTTTAAGAAATTAAAAAAATATATAAAATAAGTTTAAATCACCTTCCTTTTCCCTATTTTACATATAAAAATATACTATTTTACAATAAAAAATAAGCACATCAGGTATCACTACGTCCAAAAATGTCTGAACTATTAAAATATTTATTAAAATTTCCTCCATAAAAAAATATAAAAATAAAAATCAATAACTGTGATCAAAAAGTCATACTTACCACAAAAATGGTAGCAATAAAAACTACAGTTCATCCTTTAAAAAACAAGCCATCATACAGCTCTGCGGATGGAAATATTAACCCCTTGTATGGCACGGTCAGCGCTGACCGCGAAATACACGGGGGTTGCGGAGGGTACGGCCAACCTCCACATCTCCATTGGGTCCCTATGGCTTAGAAGGCAGCCTGATGCCTTGCCTTCTACAGAAGCCTAGGCAATCCAGCCCCCAGGCTGGGTCTCCTAAGCAACTGTCAGTATACTACACTGATGGTTCAATGCAGTGCAACACAGCGTAGTAAAAAAAAAGTGCATTTCATATAAATAAAAATGTATCAAATAGAAAAATAAACAAAAAAATCCGTACATATTAAGTATCACTGCGTCCGTAACTACCAGTTCTATAAAAATATAACATGATCCACCCCGTCAGGTGCACCTGTAAAAATGAATAAAAACTGCTCACTAGAGATAAGCGAACGTGCTCGTAACGAGCACTGTACCGCTCGTCTTCCCTGCGCTCGCATGGGCGCTGGCAGCCGCTTTCGTCGGGTGAGGACGGAAGCGGCTGCCTGCACCCATGCGAGCGCAGGGGAGCCGAGCGGTACAGTGCTCGTTACGAGCACGTTCGCTCATCTCTACTGCTCACCAATACCAAATGATCAAAAAGTCATAAGTATCCCAAAATGATACCAAACTGTCGCCTCATCCCCCCAAAAAATGAGCCCCTAGACAAGATGATGGGCAGAAAAATAAAATATTTTCAGAAAATGGAAACACAAAAACAAGATCTTTTCTTTTCAAAGATGTGTTTATTTTCTAAGTCCCTACTCAAGACGATTGGCAGAAAAATTTAATAAATCAAGTTTTCAGAAAATGGCACCTTTTTTTTTTTTTTTTTTTTTCTTCAAAAATCCTTTATACAAAACTGAAACAAAAAATAAAAATTATTTGGTAACGATCTGCTCTATAGAAATAACACATGACCTATCCTATCAGCTAAACCCTGTAAAAAATATATTGTAATTTTTGGTTACCTGGACTTAGAACGATCAAAAATCATATGTACCCCAAAATAGTACCAATACAACTCAACTCATCCTGTAGTTTCCAAAGCAGGGTTACATTTTGGGAATTTATACTGTGGGGGTACATTAAGGGATCTTCTAAAGTGACACGGCAACTGATGTCCAAAATCCATATGTTGCTCCTTCCCTTCTGAGCCCTGCCATGTGCCCATACAGCAGTTTACGACCACATATGGGCGGTAAACTAAAGAATCAGGGTAATAACTATTGTTTTCCATATGCCTCCCCAATGGCACTAGAAACCCCGCCTCTCAGGAACAGGAAACAACGTGGAGAATCAGAAAAAGCCTCCTCCCCTTACCTTCTCCAGTTGTTTCCTGTCCCTCGGAATGAATGGAGTATCATGGCAGGAGTTCCCTCCTGCTTCTGGAAAAAAGGATCGCTCAGCCTGTCTTGTTTGGATCTCTGGCAATGTGGTCAGGAGGGCTGATGCAGGGCATTGGATCCTGGGGCAGAGATATGTGTTTCTCCAGTGTCTTGGCGCAAGTCCTGCAGTTTGCGGGCCGCCCCCGGGCGTTAATACACCCTCCGGTTCAGGTGTGGATGGGAGTGGACCGGCGCCGCGTTCTTTCGGCCAACAATCGCAAGACATAGGTCGCGACGTCAGCGCATTGTGCAGAGTGGCCCATGTGACCCCGAAATTAAGTTAATACACCGGTCCACAGCATAGGATGCCGTCCTGCATCGGGGTTCCTACCCTGTGAGTATTACCTTTTGGACGCCATGTCGCTCCCTGAGAAGTCAAGTGCTGAGACTCCCAAGGCCAGTAGCCCGGTAAGCCTCCTCCTGGGTGAATTGTTTTGTATTTTTGCACCTGGGTCTCTCATTTGAGTTTTTTTCTTTTGGTCCTATGAGGCCAAAAAATGTGTGTTTGACTTGCAGACCAGAGATGTCAGCAAGTTTGGACTTGGTTCCCACTCCTGCTGAATCTCTCCAGACGGGATTTCTGGCTTCTCCCTCAGATCCCAGATTTTCTTCAGGGGCCGTCCCATCATCCAGACATTCACTAGCTAAAGTTGACTGCTTGGATGTTGAGCGTTCCGTTCTGAGTTCCAAGGGACTTTCGGAAGCAGTAATTAACACCTTTCTTAGCAGCAGGAAACCTGTTACTTCAAAGATCTACCTCAGATCTTGGAACGCCTTCCTCAAGTTTGCAGGTGATTGCAGACTAAAACCATCAGTTAGACCCACGGTTCCTCCCTGGGATCTTAGTTTGGTTCTTTCAGTGCTTATGGACCCCCCCCCCCCCACACCCCTTTGAGCCTCTTACTGATATCCCGCTTAGACTACTTTCCTTTAAGACTGGCTTCCCGATTGCTTTTACGAGGGCCAGCAGGGTAGGGGAGATCCAGGCTTTTTCTTGTAGACCACCCTACCTTTCGGTTCTTGAAGATGGGATAATTCTTAAACACGAGCAGTCTTTCTTACCCAAGGTATTCTCTAGTTACCATTGCCAGCAGGAAGTTTCGCTGCCCACCTTTTGTCCACAGGCTAGATCGGACAGAGAAGTCAGGTTCCACCACCTACAGTGCCTTGCGAAAGCATTCGGCCCCCTGGAACGTTTCAACCTTTTGCCACATTTCAGGCTTCAAACAAAAACATATAACATTTTAAATTTTTGGTGAAGAATCAACAAGTGGGTCACAATTGTGAAGTGGAACGAAATTTATTGGATCATTTAAACTTTTTTTGTAATAAAACTGTAAAGTGGGGCGTGAAAAAAATTATTCGGCCCATTTACTTTCAGTTCAGAAAACTCACTCCATAAGTTAATTGAGGATCTCTGAATGATCCAATGTTGTCCTAAATGACTGATGAAGATAAATAGAATCCACCTGTGTGTAATCAAGTCTCCGTATAAATGCACCTGCTCTGTGATAGTTTCAGGGTTCTTTTTAAAGCACAGAGAGCATCATGAAGACCAAGGAACACACCAGGAAGGTCCGTGATACTGTTGTGGAGAAGTTTAAAGCCGGATTTGGATACCAAAAGATTTCCCAAGCTTTAAACATCCCAAGGAGCACTGTGCAAGCGATCATATTGAAATGGAAGGAGTATCCGACCACTGCAAATCTACCAAGACCCGGCCATCCCTCTAAACTTTCATCTCAAATAAGGAGAAGACTGATCAGAGATGCAGCCAAGAAGCCCATGATCACTCTGGATGAACGGCAGAGATCTACAGCTGAGGTGGGAGAGTCTGTCCATAGGACAACAATCAGTCGAACACTTCACAAATCTGGCCTTTATGGAAGAGTGGCAAGAAGAAAGCCATTTCTCAAAGATATCCATAAAAAGTCTTGTTTACAGTTTGCCCCAAGCCACCTGGGAGAAACACCAAACATGTGGAAGAAGGTGCTCTGGTCAGATGAAACCAAAATCAAACTTTTTGGAAACAATGCAAAACGATATGTTTGGCGTAAAAGCAACACAGCTCATCACCCTAAACACACCATTGCCACTGTCAAACATGGTGGTGGCAGCATCATGGTTTGGGCCTCTTTTCATCAGCAGGGACAGGGAAGATGGTTAAAATTGATGGGAAGATGGATGGAGCTAAATACAGGACCATTCTGGATGAAAACCTGTTGGGAGTCTGCAAAAGACCTGAGACTAGGACAGAGATTTATCTTCCAACAAGACAATGATCCCAAACATAAACCAAAATCTGCAATGAATGGTTCAAAAATAAACGTATCCAGGTCTTAGAATGGCCAAGTCAAAGTCCAGACCTGAATCCAATTGAGAATATGTGGAAAGAGCTGAAAACTGCTGTTCACAAACGCTCTCCATCCAACCTCAAAGAGCTCGAGCTGTTTTGCAAGGAAGAATGGGCAAGAATTTCAGTCTCTAGATGTGCAAAACTGATGACATACCCCAAAAAACGTACAACTGTAATTGCAGCAAAAGGTGGCGCAACAAAGTATTAATGCATGGGAGCCGAATAATTTTGCATGCCCCACTTTTCAGTTTTATCACAAAAAAAGTTTGAATGATCCAATAAATTTCGTTCCACTTCACAGTTGTGACCCATTTGTTGTAAATTTCACCAAAAATATAAAATGTTATATTTTTTTGTTTGAAGCCTGAAATGTGGCAAAAGGTTGAAAAGTTCCAGGGGGGCGAATACTTTCGCAAGGCACTGTATCTCCTATCATCTTACATAATCCACCTTTCTCTGCCAGGAGCATATCCAATGCCATTCTGTTCTGGAATGCCATAATACTTGTGGGACCCAGCTGTTCCAGCTGCTCTGGTGTAGTTCACAAATCTCTTCTGATTATAATAAATATAATTAATCCACTCTACATTTTTGTTGATGGTGACAATGGGAATAAGCGACTCAAATCCCGCTGCCACCTTATCCTTTGCTTTGAACTCATTGGGGGACCCCAGCCCCCTTGGAACTCCTATGGCATCTATGTATACATGTGTGTCCAAGCTCCCAACTGGCTTTGATTCCCTTTTTCTCCTGGTGGGGGCGACCTGACCTCCTTAGGACTGTCTGTGAGGGTTTCTGAGATGGTCAAGAGTCAGTTCCCAATCTGGGGGGTCGAAGATGCGGAAGGGCATGAGTATGAGAGCCAGGTCACACTGGCCATCCCACATATCTTCCATCCTTGCCCTCAACTTCATATCAGCCCACAACCACACCACGTCCCCCAGAGCTTGAGACTGATTCATAAGATATTTCTGATAATCTGCCCCAGTGGTATTTATGACTTCTCCACAGTATCCTTCAGGGAAGTTTCCCATGTCCTTTCCTTCCTTTGCCTCTACCTCAAAACACGTATAGTTCCCCTTATAAATGGTAATGTTGAGTTGGGTTTTAGCCTTAAACGTCTCAATTATTTTGAACATAAAAAATATTAATACTGCGAATCTTCGGGCAATACTATCCATGGGTTGCTGGTCTGGAAGTATCGGACTGAAACAACTTTTTTCTTCCTTTTAAACAACTTTTTTTACGGCCCAGAAACCTATTTTACTATCTCATTTAGAATCCATATTCTTTGAGTCAGAATCAGCAGTCACACAAGGGGGAACAAGAAACACCATCCTTTCAAGTCTCCAGACTCGGCACTTTCTTGCATTGACTGGTGTAGGTCCAGTTAGGCTTTCCTTTGAGCTTCACTGATGTGCTTGTGGTCAACAAAACCTGTAACAACACCAGAGTTTGAGGACTTTTCTAACGTGTCTTTTTACCACCACCCAATCTCCAGACACAAGTGGGTGGGTTCCTGGTACCTTATCAGCATCCGGAAGTTGAGCATAAACTCGAGAATGTATTTTTAGTCAAATGCTTGTGCAAACTGATACCCTTAATCTGTCAGACAACCATGTTGCTTCTGGATCTGTGGGAAATACAATCCTGTCCTGGGGCTGACACAAAAAGGACCTCGTAGGAACTAAGGCCTGTCTTACGGTTAAGGGTATACCTTACTGAAAAGAGTGCTATCAGCAGGCACTCTGTCCATGACTGACCAGTCTCTGCCATGGCTTTTAAAATCTTTAGTGTCCTTTTCAGGTTTTTTCCTACCCTTTTTAAGGCCTGTTCTACACCGAAAACCTTAATCCTCTCTTGCATCACTTCACCTGTGAATTCAACACCTGTGTCACTTTCAATGGTCTCAGGTACCCCATACCTGCATACAACTTCGGCCATAATCTTCTTTGCTGTGGTCTAGGCTGTGACCTTAGCTACCGGGTATGCTTCTGGCTATCCTGAAAACAAGTAATCGCCAACCAATACATACTTGTACATACCGACCTTGGGTAGTTGAATGTAGTTGGCGAGTGTTCAAACAGATACAAGGGGCAAAGTGTGTGTTTCTTGGGAACCATAACCACCTTACCCACGTTGTTCTTGGCACAAATCATACATCCTTGAGTATATTTGGCTGCTATAGTGCTGGACCCTGGGGCGTACCAAGCGCTATGTACTAAATCACACAGCAGTTTTTGACTGGTGCGTCACTCCATAGGTTGCCTGTGCCATCGTGGGTTAGAGGATCCTGGGAAGGCAGAGTTTTTCTTGGAACTGTATTAGGTCTTCGACCTTTGCAGTCCCTCCTTTTTACACCCACTGGTCCCTTTCCTTCTTCCCCGCCTAGTTCTGTAAGAACTTTCAGGGAGACAGGAGGAGTTATTTCAGGGACCTGAGCTGTGGCAACTAAGGCAGGGGTCTGCCTAGGGAATTTGGCAGCCATTTTTGCTGCCTGATCTGCCTTGGCTTTTCCCTTTGCCTCCTCTGCATCTTTTTCACAGTGGCCTTTCTTTTATTTTTTTTTTATCACTGCCACGCAAGTTGGCAATACGAAGGCTTCCATAAGAGACCTCACCGCTTCCCCATTTTTGATTGGTTTACCTGAAGCGGTCATGAAGTCTCTGGCTTTGCAAATGGGTCCATAGTCCTGGGCTATACCTGCAATCACTGTAAATGTTGGCTGTTTTTCCCTCTGCATATCTGCAAACCATCTCCAGATCTGGCTTCACTCCTTGGGCAGACATGTGGTGGTAAGGACCATAAGGCCATACCTCGATTCATCCACAAAGAGCACATGATCTGGATTATATAATGGCTGATTTACCACATGGTCAAAATCACGCTGTCTCTTGAGACATCATCTGAAAACAGTCATGAGTCTCTTCCTCTGGATCTGGAAGAAAAGTTTAAGTGCCCTAACTCTTGATAAGTGCCCTAAGTGCCCCAACTCCTCCCTCTCCCCTTGCTTCAGAGGCAATAGGGTGGCTGGATTCAAAGTATTACACCTTTAGACAGTAATATTGTCAGGCAAC
Source organism: Rhinella marina (assembly GCA_900303285.1). NCBI lineage: Eukaryota > Metazoa > Chordata > Amphibia > Anura > Bufonidae > Rhinella > Rhinella marina. Next base: position 104,605 of record ONZH01001329.1, on the reverse strand, counting down.
AAAATGTCACACTGCATTCTAAAATGGCGGGCGACAAAAAGACTTTTGGTTTATACTTGCAGAAGGATAGATGTAATATCGTAAGGAGCAGGCATTGTCACTTTGTGGTTCAGGACTATCTCAGAGCTTTTATCAAACATCGCTTGTACAACTGCTACAGCTCTGATGCAGAAAGGGGCACCTCTGGCCATGGGGTCAAGTTGAGCTGAATAATAAGCCACAGGGCGTTGTTGCTAGCCATGCAGTTAGGTGAGGACAGCTGAGGCATGGTCATTCACCTGTACAGTACAATTTAAATGTAATAATCTGGCTCATTGCGGGGGAGCACAAAATTGCCAGCTTTAGGGCATAAAAGGCATCTACCACCTCATATGTAAAGTGGAAGGAGCTAGAAAACAAACAATTATAAAGAGGCTGCATCAAACTTGTATATCCAAGTCCTGCAATGAGAAACAAGGCCCAAAAATGTCCTCTGTGCATTCACGTTTCTGGGCAAAGGGGTGTCCTCCACAACCTTCTTACATTCAGGGGTGAGATGTTTCACCCTAGGAAGGTAACAGTAATGTAAAACTGAAGTTTTGATTTTGACACCTTGCAGCCATGGTGACTTGGCTGCAGTATGCATACTGGGCGAGTTCTGAGGCAGTACCACCCAGGTATAATGTTTACCCTCATGTGTGAAGGCAAACAAATAACTGTCTGGATGTAGTGGAACTGAAAAGAAAATATCTGCCAAATCAATCAGTGTAGTGGGTAGAGGTAGCGGGAACCTGAGCCAACAAGGTGTGTGGATTGGGCACAATGGGGGTGTTAAAAACTGTGGCTTCATTGACAGCACATAGGTCATGTACCATGCGGTACTGGGTGGGTTTTGCCCTTCTCACTTTCCTTTTTTCTTAGGGTACAAAAGAGTGTTAGAAGGGGATACAAACTCCTTGATAACCCCCTTTTTTCACAAAGTCTCGGACTGTTTGAGATATGGTATCTGATTGTGCCATACTAAAGGGATACTGCAAGCAGGGCTTCGTTCTCTTCTGGGAGTACTGACACAAACATGGACCAGGGAGTTTTATCACTAACGGCTAACAAACAAAGTTCCTGGTCATTGAGGGCACCTGTTAGTTTCACAGTGCCATCCTCCTGGTATAAGATGCTGGCACATACTTTTGCATGCAAGTCTGTACCCAGGAGGCAATAGGGGATGTTATCACTGACCAGCAACCAGGCAAGCACTTCTTGGTTAAGGGCAAATCTAACATAGATGGGTTCTTTTAAAGGGGGAGTGTACTACCTTCCCATCCACTCCTCCGCAAATACGGGTGTCCATTGAGATCAAGTCAGGGGAGGACATGTTTGCTGTGCACAACTGTCTTGGCTGCTCCAGTATCAATAAAAAACAGGACTACTTCTTGTGTCACCCAGGGATATCATTGGAGCCGGATAATCTGCTAAAAATGTTTGAAGGCACAGCCGATACTGGATTGCCTATTTCCTAATCTTGGTCTAACTTTCAGGTACCCTTTATTTTTCCTACTTGCTTTTTTTCACTACTCTGGATTCAGTTTACCATCGGGGGCATATCTACAGCTTTCATTAGCTTGCTGAGGTTCTTCACTGCCTGTCTACATTCTTTCTTCCTTACTACCTCTGCGGCATCTTATCTCAAGGTTACATTCTTCAGCAACATCATATGAAAGATAGAAAGTTAAAGCTACAGTTTACCACAGGTGAGACCATTTCTATCACAATCCCCTCCTTTTGTGATTCTAGCATTGGCAGGACACCCTGGACCAAGTACTTCACTTGACCTTGTATCAAATGCAGGACCTAACCTAACATCTTCACCCCATTCGCCTTGACCTGGAGTCCTGAACACCTGCACCATCACAACAGCCTGTTAGGAATCGAGATGAAGTTGCCTCCAAGTGCTGACTTAATCCTAGTAAAGGAAAAAACATAGAGGTTAAGTCATTTCATCTAATTAAACAATAATAACAAATTATAGGTATATGTGCATCTTTCATTTACTAAGTTGAGTATACTTTGTAGTGCTGCTTAGATCTATGTGCATTGTTTCCTACTTGTAGCCGTGTCAGGGAGAATACCAGTAACTAAGGTGGCCGCTGGGCAGGGACTAAAGTTCCCTCAGTTAAGATGGCCGCCAGGGAGGAAATTGGGAGGTAGGACGTAGGGTTGCGCGATATATCGGTGTTGTCGGTATACCGCGGTATTAGAAAACAGCGATATGGTGAGATCGCTGTTTCCTAATAACCGCGGTATTTTGTGACGTCATCAAAGCGGTCGTGCGCTGACTGCTTCAAAATCTGAGCCCACGGCCGCCCGCCTTTATAACATTACATACTGATTGACTCCTGCAGCGGCCACCCAGGCTCCTCCTCGTTGGTTCCCATGGTGCAGTCCCCGCCCACTGACGTCTAACGTCGGAATCAGATGACGCCCAGGCGAAGCCGCTGAGGCTGAGCAGCGCAGGACTGACTGGAGCGAGTGTTGGGAAAGTCTGTGAACTTACTCTGTCTGACCCCCACAGAAATGACTTTGCCTGCAGAGAAAGACCCTATATATTACAGCTGCCAGCCGGGTACCTGACATGTAGGAATAACTGTATGGTGGTGGCAAACCGTCACAGGCGGCCATAAGACATGGGGGGGGGGGGTGTTGGCAGCACCTTGTGGCTGCTGACCCCACTGTAATGGATTATCTCCTTCTGGCTGCTGCCCCCACTGTAAATGCTTCCTTGTGGCTACTGCCCCCACTGTAAATGCCTCCTTGTGGCTGCTGACCCCACTGTAATGGATTATCTCCTTGTGGCTGCTGCCCCCACTGTAAATGCCTCCTTGTGGCTGCTGCCCCCAATGTGAATGCCTCCTTGTGGCTGCTGTCCCCCACTGTAAATGCCTCCTTGTGGCTGCTGTCCCCCACTGTAAATGCCTCCTTGTGGCTGCTGCCCCCCACTGTAAATGCCTCCTTGTGGCTGCTGCCCCCCACTGTAAATGCCTCCTTGTGGCTGCTGCCCCCCACTGTAAATGCCTCCTTGTGGCTGCTGCCCTCCACTGTAAATGCCTCCTTGTGGCTGCTGCCCTCCACTGTAAATGCCTCCTTGTGGCTGCTGCCCTCCACTGTAAATGCCTCCTTGTGGCTGCTGCCCCCCACTGTAAATGCCTCCTTGTGGCTGCTGCCCCCCACTGTAAATGCCTCCTTGTGGCTGCTGCCCCCCACTGTAAATGCCTCCTTGTGGCTGCTGCCCCCACTGTAAATGCCTCCTTGTGGCTGCTGCCCCCCACTGTAAATGCCTCCTTGTGGCTGCTGCCCCCCACTGTAAATGCCTCCTTGTGGCTGCTGTCCCCCCACTGTAAATGCCTCCTTGTGGCTGCTGCCCCCCACTGTAAATGCCTCCTTGTGGCTGCCTGCCCCCCACTGTAAATGCCTCCTTGTGGCTGCTGCCCCACTGTAAATGCCTCCTTGTGGCTGTTGCCCCCACTGTAAATGCCTCCTTGTGGCTGCTTACCCCACTGTAATGGATTATCTCCTTGTGGCTGCTGCCCCCAATGTGAATGCCTCCTTGTGGCTGCTGCCCCCCACTGTAAATGCCTCATAATGCCATACAGTATAACGATTAACAGCTCCAAGTTGTGGCTGCCTGGCCGCTGCCCCAAGCCAATAATGTCTCCTTGTGACCCCCCATTATCCCCATGCAGTATAATGTCTCCTTGTGGCTGCCCCCATACAGTATAATGTCTCCTTGTGGCTGCCCCCATACAGTATAACGTCTCCTTGTGGCTGCCCCTATACGGTATAACGTGTCCTTGTGGCCCCCATACAGTATAACGTCTACTTGTGGCCCCAATAGTTTTTTTTCTTCTAAATGGGTATTTATCGCGATATATATCGTTATCGCGATAAATTTCTTAATATCGTTATCATGAGTATATTTTTGCTATCGCCCAACCCTAGGACATGCCATCTTGTGTGATAACTGGATATAAAGAGGTGAGCTGCGGGCGTGTGTTTTGGTACTGACATACTTCACAGGTCCACCCCTCTGGAGAGGGAGACTGAGGGGGCTAGTAATATGGTGGAGGATGTCTGGTGGAGCGTGGCAGGGTCCTCCTGCACCATCATAGGGGCTGTGTTGGCAGCATGTAAAGATAATCATTTGTCTTTTCATTATACATTTCTGTCCAAACTAATTTCTTATACTTAATAATTTTCTTGCTGATACTCGCATCGTTTTTCATAATATCTAGAATAGAATGTTCTAAATTCAAGGCCGAATGTCCTTTGCTCACTCCTATGAGAAACCTTGTAATGGTTTCACTCCTTTTTGGCCTAAAGCCGGAGCAAACACCTCCCAGTGATGATCTTTCATTGTCGACTTAACCCTTAATTTGACCTCATTATCCCCATCAGTAGAGCAGGTTTTGCTCACAGTAAACTTGGCTGTGTGACCTTCCTCTACTGGTCAGTTTTCTGTATGGCAACACACAAGGTCAGATTTCTGGTCCACACAGACTTAACAAGTAACAGACATGACACTCAACGTAAAACAGACAGACCTAAAGAATAATTTCCCATACATGAACACACAAGTCTTTCAACTTATTTCTCTTGAGCAACCACCTGCGGGGCCGTCCGTTCTCCAGGTAACATCGACACTGTGTTACCACCTATGTTTCAACTTTCCAGGACTGGGCTGGGCAGACAATACACAGACAAACAACATGCCTGACGGGAGGGGTTAGTCTCAATCAGACTCAGTTTTCTTACCCCGCAGCTCCACTTACCAGCGAGCTAGTCCTCCACGTCTGGACCACTAGCTTATGCGCCCGTACGAGACCCGTGCAACCTTATTATCTGCCGATCGTCCCGTCTGTATCTAACTCATGCGCAGCCAGTACAGAAACTATGCGATCCTCCGCCTGGTCAGCTTTTTCCCTCCCCTCTCAGTAACACAGACAACATGAACACATGCACACAGCAGAAACAAACACCCTTCTTTCAGGTTCTTGGAGCTCGAGGTTTCAACTTCAGCCGAAGCTGCTACTTAGTAACTTCTATCCAGCAGAAATTACTACCGTAATGCGGTGCAGCCTCGACAAGAGGTAGGTAAGAATCAATTTTCTTACCTTCTTTTTGGGGCTGCAGTCTCCCTCCTTCAAGCGACGGTGCACCGCACTCTGCCAGTCTGCTCCTTCGGCTGCTGAAGTTACATTCCCTCGAGCCTACCCAGGGACGCCAACTGATGTGGATGGCTGCTTTCAGTCTTCATATCCATAACACCAGTGCTCCTGATGAAGCAGTTGATAATGCAGAAACGCGTTGAGCATGAGGGTTGTAGTAATATAGAGGCTATGTATAGCGACAGAAGTTAAACTAGATTCAAAGAATTAAGTGTAACATAGGGTGGCATGTGGAGGTTTATTGCCAGGGGACAGTTGAGTGGAGTTCTTTTTATCACCCAGAAAGGCCCTCTAATTCAGCCACTTATGAAAATAGCAACATTCTATTACGATACTGATTCATTGTTGCAAGACAATTTCTTTTGTTAGCTTTCCCATTGAGGATGAGTTGGGGTCAGGGGCTACTAATCATGAGGTTATTTAGGCACCAGGTTGAGCTTCAGTTGGGATAGCTTTTACCCACTCCTTCTAGACCTGAATGTCCCTTAAAATACAGGTGGGTGCTATATATGGTCTTACCCACGGACATTCAGGATCTGGTGGTCACTGGTATCAGTATTTTGATTGGGTAGATGTGGAGACAGAGGTCCTCACACCACTTTTGACCATACCAGTGACTTTAAGGTTTAACCCTGGGATACATAGGGTCCCCCCCATTTTTGTGTTTTTATTGAGATATTGAGTAAAACATTATTTCATTTTAGTATCCAAACCTGGCAGTGAGTTGTGTTTTATGACTATTGGATACCTACCGAACTTATCTCCTTTTTCCAGTGGTTTGTGCCTCAGTAGATGCCCCTATGTTGTTCCTTTCCACCCGTCCCCCATTGTGCCCCCATATAAAATACTCATTCTTTGTGGCCTCAGTAGATGCCCCCATAGTGCCACCCAATAATGTGCCAGCAAGAAGTGCTCCCATAGATGCCCCCCCGATCATGTGCCACTAACAAGTGTCCCCACAGCGCTCCTCTCCTGTAATGTAAAAAAAAAAAATAAAATACATATACGTACCTCCTTCAGGCTGGCACCGATGCGATCCAGGCCTCTTCCGGCCTGTGTCCCGTGCTGTACGGCTCAGGCGGCGCGATGACATCATTGAACTGCCTGACCCGGGCACCAGTGCCTGCAGCCTATCAGAAGAACGGGGAAGGGAGAAGCCTCTCCCTTCCCTGCCCCTCTGCAGCATAGTCATCTGTATCGCTTGTATCTAATACAGTTCGGCCATCCTGAAAATGGGGGGTGATTGAAGGGGGGCTTTATTACTTACAGGACGATGCTCGGCCATCCTGTAAAATTAAAACGGCCTCAAGGACATCGGCGCTGCTCTCTGCGATTGGTCAGTCAAATCTGACTGAGCAATAGCAGGAGTTCTAAGACAGGAACCACTATGATTGGCCGTGACTCCAGTTTACAAGCATGTGTACTTGCGGTGACACTTGGAGCTCATGACGTACTGTGTACTTCATGATGCGGTAACTACATAGTACGTCACTCGTCACTAAGGGGTTAAACCTCATTTTCCAAGTTGATGCCCAGACACTCAGTTCTTAAGTCATCTTGTAGTTTTTGTACATCTTCTATAGACTGCACAGTACTACATAGTTTGGTGTCCTCTTCAAAAAGACGTATTTAGTCTTACCAGTAATTCTGTTTCCTTGAATCCACCACGCTGGCACACTTGGAGATTGACACTTGACCTCTGTAGGGGCAGGAACACAGAGAGTTTAAAGTGCCCCCTCCCACCCTCTTCCTAAGAGCTTCAAATTACCAGGGGTTCCAATATCCATACCCTGTTTTGTTTTTTGTTTTGTTTGCTTTTTTGAGTATTAACTTAATACCCAACAAGAATTTCTTGTTGTGGGTTTTTTTTTTTTTTTTTTTTTTTTGTGGGAGGGAATATATGCCGTCATGGTGGATTTAAGGAAACATAATTACCGGTAAGACTAATTCCGGCTTTCCATTTCATCCACCATGACAGCACACTTGGAGAACTAACAGATTATCGCTGGAGGGGGAGGGCGGGCAACTGCCTGAAGTACTTTTTGTCCAAATGCGACATCAGAAGATGCCGAAATGTTTAATCTATAATGCTTTACAAAAGTATTTTTGCTTGACCGTCGTGTAGCCCTGCAAATCTGCTCTAGTGAGGCGCTCACTTTCTTAGCTTACAAAGAAACTGCAGCTCTAGTAGAGTGGGTTTTAATTTTTTCTGGACAAGGAAAATCCGAAAGGGAATAATCTGAAATAGTGGACCTAATCCAACTAGCGATGGAATCTTTAGAGGGCTTCTTGCCCTTGTTTGGCCCTGAGAACTGAACTAAGCCTAGCATCTTTCCTAAACTATTTTGTTACCTCTAAGTACTGGATGATGGCTCTTCTAACATCTAAGGAGTGTAATTCAACTTCCTTAGGATTTTTGGGGTTAGAACAAAAGGAAGGCAACACAATATCTTGGTTCCTATTAAAATCTGTTACCAATTTAGGGTAGTAATCAGATTAGTTCCGCCCTTCCTCCCTATGATCCAGGATAAAAAGGTATGGTTCGCTAACCGAGAGAAACTGGATTTCGTCTATACGCAGCATAACTTATGGCTATTAGAAAGGCTATTTTGAAGGAAGGGTGTTTAGTTGTTGCTTCAGAAAAGGTTCAAATGGAGACCTAGTATGGGCTCTTCATACGATATTTAGATCCCACAGAGGAATGTGACTTCTTAAGGATGGTCTCAATCTAGAGGCTGCTCTCATGAACCTCCTAATCCATCTATGATCTGCTAGATTAGGATCATAAAACGCACTAAGAACCGATATCTGAACTTTCAGGATATTGGGTCTTAACCCCAAATCTAAACCGTGCGGTACAAAATCTAGGATCTTTTGAATTACTGATCTAGATCTGTTAAGGAAGGGATCCCCTAAACAATTAAAGTATTTCTTACAAATCTTTTAAAATATATTCCCACCGTGACTATTTTCCTACTGTACTTTAAAGTAAGAATCACTTTGACAATCCCTGTGTCTTTAGTATGTCGTTCACAGGATCCAAGCCGTCAATTTGAATATTCTTGGGTTTGGATGAAGGACTGGGCCCTGAGATATTATGTTGTCCTGAATAGGAAGGATCCAGGGATCCTCCAGAGCCATCTGTTTCAGCAAAGGAAAAATAGTTTCTTTTCAGCCAAAATGGAGTATTTAGGATTAATGTACCTGGGTCCTGCATCAACTTCTGGATTATCTTTGGAATCAAAGGTACTGGGGAACAGACCTAGGCCAGGTATCAAGACCAAGTCTGGGAGAATGTGTCCACTGCCCACAGGTTTTCTCTGGGATTTAAGGAGCAAAATTGTCCCACTTTTGCGTTTTGTATCACGGCTGATATGGAAGGTAAAGTGCGGAGCAGAGGGGAAGGAAGAGGAGTACCTTTCCACTACGGAGAGGGAGGAGTGGTGACCCCTAGCTCACCTGGCTGCCCTGATGTCCCTTGACAGGCTGCTAACCCGTACACCGATCACGTGCCTCTTCCCTGGCTTACCCTGAAATAAGCTCTAGGTAGTGAATAGGGCGGTGGGAGCATTAGTCCTCACCACTGACGCCTAGGGTAACAACAGGGAAAGGACAAATAACACAAACACCACAAACAATCCCCGAAGGGAAACAACAAACAGGAGACAGCAACAGGAGTTAACTGGAGATTTAACAACAAGCACCAGTTCCAACAGCTCCACAGCAACTCCAACTCCACCAGAGGAATAGAAGATCTGAAAAGAAGGTCTATATCAGGCAACAAAGGAAACAGAAAGGGAGAATATATAGTAACTGAGAGTGGCTGACCGAGAACAGCTGAAAGGAAAAGCTACAGATTCCTAAATGGGACAAAAAGGATTGCAAACCTAAGCAGGAGAACCCTGACCGGAATCCATTCTCACCTCTAGGTCATGGAGCAATCTCTTGAAACTGAGCGAGTAGCCACCCGCTGCGACCTTCTGACCCCAAACACAACAGGGTCAGCAATAGGTCGTGACACCCTCTTGACAGTTTGGACTGGACTATCTAAAATATCTGGGGGTTTAGGGACCAGTCTCCTGTATCCAGTTTTTTTTTATTGCTGTGAAAATCTGTTGTTTGCTTTTTTGACCCTTTGCAGTGAACTGCAGATAATGAAAGATTTTCCTCTGGCCAACAGAAGATTTTTTTTCAGTCATTGACCTTGTTCCCACCTGTTGATTTAAATAGGTCACTGTTGTAGTGTTGTCGGAGAAGATCTTTATATGGTTCCCTGTTAAACGATATTTTGCTGCTTTTAATGTTTTCCAAACTGCCACAAGTTCCCGGAAGTTTGAGGACCTGACTCTGATGTCTTTAGGCCACAGACCTTGAAAACAATGTTTGTTTCCTTTTTGCGCCCACGTTACTGCTTATATCCGTATTAACCTGTACTCTTGGATACCTTTTGCCATTGGATTCCCGAGATAGGTTCTGAGATGTTCTCCCCCAATTTGAGGAATTTTACACTTGATTTGGGATATAAATTTTTCTGTCTAGAGAGAATTGTCACCTCTCCCATTTCCCCAGAATCCAGGACTGGATTATTCTGGTGTGGGACGGACTCCAGACCACTGATGAAATGCAGGATGTTAAGAGGCCTAACATACTCATTGCTTCTCTTATGGAGCAAACTTTTTGAGACTGGAACTGTAGACTGTTCTTTTTTAGATCCTTTACTTTTTCTTGTGGAAGATGAGAAGACTGAGTTTCTGATTCTAGAATAATTCCCCAAAATTTCCTTTTTGTTCCAGGCAGAAGGCAAGATTATTTTTTTTAGATTGATTAACCAAACCTAGGTCTGATAAGGTTTTTAACAGGCAATCTGACACTATCTGAGAGGGCCTGAGATCTGTTTTCTTTGTTTTCTGCAATAATTAAAAAATCGTCCAGCTACGGGATTAAAACCAACTACTTCTTTAGGAATGCCACCATTTCTGCTACCGGTTTCGTAAAGACCCTTGGGGCTGATGATATTCCGAACGGCTGGACCGCAAATTGAAAATGGCATATTTCTGATTTTTGTTTTTTTTTTTTTGTACTGCAAATCTCGGGAATTTTTGAGAATCTGGTTGGATCGATAATATGCAATCTCGGGAATTTTTGAGAATCTGGGTGGATGTGATAATATGCATCCTTCAGATCCACTGAGACTATATACACCCCCCTTATAAATGTAATGGTGGGTGAGATAGATTCCATTTTGAATTTCCTGTAAATAATTATTTTGTTTAGGTCTTTTAAATTTATGATAGTTCGAAAGTAGCCGTCTGTGTTGTGTTTTTTTTTTTTTTTTTTTTTTTTTAACCAGAAATAATCTGGAGTACAACCCTTTTCCTTTTTTCCGATCTGAAACTGGAACAATTGCTCCTATATTTAATAGATCTTGAACACTGATCCGTAGTTGATTGCCTAAATTTTGAGATGTAATCAATAGTCTTTTTGGAGGGACTAAGAAAAAGTATATTTTTCTAACTGTCTTGGATGGTGTTTAAAACCTATGGGTTTGTAGTTATCGATTCCCATTGGGGTAGCAAATTTCTCAGCCTTCCTCCTAACCTGGCGTCATTGTTTATCTGACTGCTTGTTTTGGGGATTGAGAAGAAAACCTCTGCCCCTCCCTCCTTTCTGATAGCTTTATCTCCCAAATTTACATTTTCCCCTATAATGCCTACTTTGGGAGCTAAATGGCCGAAAGGAACATTTTTCATCATCTTTATCTTCTGGGAACACTTTCTTTTTATAGGCAGCTTTTTTCAGGATTTTATCTAGAACAGTTCCTAACACATATTCTCCAGAAAACTGTATAGAACAAAGTTTTCACTTTAGACGTTTGTCCACTGATTAGGATTTCATCCATAGAGCTCTTCTTGCTGAATTAGAAAGAGCTCTGTCGACTGAAGGCCTGATCCCTCAGGGAAGCGAGCAAAGATTTAATTTCTTCTTGAATTAAAGATCTTAAATCCTTAAAAATAAATGGTTGCTCTTCTTTAAACATCCTAGAAATGCAAGATTTGCACAATTTCTTCTTACATGAATCAGGTAATCTATTTGCACAAGTGGCACATTTCAGGGATTTTGTTTTGACAAGCAATTCTTTAACCTCCTAATAAAATGAGAGAGCAACCATCGGAACCCCATAAATGTAAAAGCACACATCCCCTCACAGGGGAACACACGGATGGTGCAGATGAAGGAGGGTCAGAGACATCCATTCTGCCAGAAGGAGCTTCCATGGTGGTTGTACGTGCGGCAGACATCCCCAAGGTGAAGGAGATGCAGACCTCAGATCAGCTCCTATCCAGGCCTGATCTGCTTCTCATATAACTTCAAAACTAGTGCAGGTGTCTGACCTTATTTCCTGAGCGCCTCCCCGACTTCCGGGATCCCATGTGGCGTTCTGGCTTCTTCCTCCGTGATGACACTGGAAGACCAGCGTGTTTCCCTCGATAGGGAAAGAAGGTCGGCGCAGCATAGCGGCACGCAGATACCTGCCAGCAGTTGCGAGCGCTACAACCATCCTCTGCCCAGCGTTGGAACATACCGCGGACGGACAGAAGACATTTCAAAGTATAACTCCATAAAAGGGAAGGTGCAAGGGAGGCCCCAATGACACTGCAGAGGAAGAAAAATAATAAACATTCAATGTCTTCACCTGCCCTGAATCAGGGAGGACGGTCTCTGACCTGACCCCTGTAGGGACAGGAAACACTGAGGAAGAGGGTGGGAGATGGGAACGTTAAACTCGGTGTTCCTGCCCTATCAAGGGTCAATTTCCAAGTGTGCCGTTATGGTGAATGAAATGGAAATAGAAACTGTGCTATTAATATCATCCTTGATATCATTAATAAATAGGGGACCCTGCACTGAAATTTGGGGTATACCACTTATAGCCCAGGACCATTCAGAGTAGGAATCATTGACGACAACACTCTGGACACGGTCCTTCAGCTAGTTTTCTAGTTATGAACTATACTTTATAAACCTATATACCTTATTTTACGTTGTGAACATCTGTGAGGGACAGTATCAAATGCAATTTCAAAATCCAGAACGCTACATTTACAGCCACCCTCTAGGCTTCTACTCATAAAAACAAAGTAGGTTAGTCTTAACGTCTGTCCTTGGTAATCCCTTGTTGGTTATCACTTAAGATATTAACAGTCAAATACTCCTGTAAATACAAGTAGTCCCTTAGGAGTCCTTCAAACATTTTTTCCACAACTGAAGTTAAGCTTACTGGTGTAATTACCTGTGTAGGACCTAGAGCCCTTTTAAATATGGGCACCGCATTTGCCTTGCACTAGTCACTTGGAACTGTACCAGTCCCTAGAGAATCTTTAAAAAAAAAATATGTAGAGGGGCACAGCAATAACTGAACTGAGTTCTTAACAACTATTGGGTGTAATCCATCTGGACCTGGAACCTTGTTCACATTTACCTCATTTAGCTTAGCTTAGACCTTATCTACAGTTAGCCAGTTGAGTAAGTTATTGGATCTACTAACAGCTCTGGCACCACCAATAACAGCTCCTTTCTCTTCCTTTATATAAACAGAGCCCAGTAATCCATTTAGTAACTCTGCCTTTTTCTTATCTTCAGTGACAATACCCTACCTTTACCATTATTTAGGATACCTACCTGCTCTGACCTTGGTTGGCATTTATATATTCAGAACAAGAGAACATGTCACCTCATCCTGACGTGTCTGTTTTAGCACCTACTTGCATTCTCGATGTAATAATTGTGGCACATCTATTCTTATGGCTCCATGTTGTGCCATTACGTCCCTGCACAGTCTGAAAATGGCAGCACGTAATGGATGGAGTCAGGCTGTGCAGGGACACTCAGTTGGATAACAGCTCTGTACCCTTACTGCAAACTGCAAGCAGTTCATTCATAACTTCTAGTTGAAATAATAAAGGAATGGCACAACATACAGTATCCATTAGAATAGGTGCTCCAGAATTGTTACATAAAACAGGCATGTCAGGAGTGGTGATAGGTCCTCTTTCAAGATTTTTTGGGGAGATTTGTTTTGCTCTTTCACCACCTGCCGGTTCATTTTGTATTTTTGCAGATTTTCTCTTGTTTACTGATTTTTTTTATTTTTTTATTAAGCCCTTTATATATTTCAAAGGCTACAGCTGACCCCTCAGATTTAGTATTTTTTAATGCCCTTTTTTGTCATTTATTGCCCTTTTTATAGTAGCTATAAGCCATATTGGGTTTAATTTTAGTTGTTTGTACTTATCTACAAGAGTAAGTTAGGTGCTAGCTTCTATGTTTTTCGGAGTGGCAAGCTTTCCATCTGGGAACTGATCTGACAGGTCATGTGAAGCCCTTATTAATGGATTCCTCACAGCTCATAAAGCATTACTAACGTTTCAAAAAAACTTTTGATGTGACATAGCTCTCCTCACTGCTGAAGGCGGAATCGAGACCGGCTCATGGATTTCTGTTCAGCCTGTCTTGTGCAGCGAAGATACGTATCAAAACCTTTTAGGTTTTTTGAAAAGTTAGTGACTTTTTAAACCATATTCTTAACAGTTTGATAAAAATTGCGCCATAATAGGTGTTTATGAGCTGTCAGGAGTTCAGTGATAATGGCTTCACATGAGCTGTTAAATCAGTTACCTGTTGGTACTCAGTGTGATTAGAAAGCCTTTTACTTAGCAAATACACCGAAGCTGACTGGTGCCTGTACCCGTTAAATTATATAGTATTGTACACTAAAAGAATGTTCAAAACTCTGTCTAAAACTTAAATACAAAAAGTAATATTGTAGTGAGATATACAGCAACACAATAGGCGTCCCCCGATGATGATGGTATTGTACCCCCACTGATAAACTATCCAGAGTAAAAAAAAATAAAAAATAAATAAAAATCAAAAACCCCTTTAAATTCTGTACTTTTATTCACAGATCCAAAGTATCAAACTGGTCTGTATTTTAACTGCAGAAAATACTACTGTACAGTTATACACAGTAGCACAATATTGTCAGTGATACAGAAAAAGCTTAATGTCTGAGTGAGTGATGTGAACAGGTCCATACTTAACATTATAATAAATCTGGAATGCAGTTTTACTGTTGGATTGCTGTGCCAGCATTGTCAATGCTCATCCTTTTAAGCACTGCTCCTATACCCACCTTGTTTGTATGAGATAAATAGGATGGCAACTGGACAGTGGTTTGAATTCCTGATCACTATCTAGTGAATCCAATCCATGCCAGATGTGAGCACAGGTCAATAAGGCTGGTGCTCACAGTAGATTTATCTGACTGGCTGCAGATTTGATTCTGCTTGCCAATCAGATTGCATAAATGGGTAGAGCAGCCTGTGCAGTTCTGTTACTGGGTGGGCAAGCACCAGGGTTGCCAACCTTTCTTTCAAATTTTTCTGGACAACTGAACCAAAATTTACGGACGCCCCAAATTTTTTACGGACATAAACCACACCCCCTTTTTAGAGGACACGCCCCCTTCCACACCCCAGAATAAAGGGGATTGTATAGTAGTTAAACATAAAATATGGCATATGGAAAATAAATTAACAATCTTCAGCTGTTACACCCCTGCCACTGAGTGCTTTGTTTTTATGGCTGCAGTGATGATGCCTGTGACACGCTGGACTTTCTGGCATCATTGCTGCGGCCATGTAAACAAAGACTGACGGATGTAATGGGCAAGTGTGCACATCTGTCACAGTGCTATGACACACTGCCATAGATGTGCCTGGCAGTACATGGGGCTGCTGGACACTGTGGTTAGGTTATACCTGTTGCAGACACACTGCAGTGCTTACCAGAAGACTTGCTGCAGCTTCACAATCTCACGCTGCCTGCATCCACTCCAGCAGCAGGCAGAAAACTTTGAAAGACAGGGGCAGTGTTCCCTCTAAGACTTGGCAGCTGCTGAGCGGGGTCGGCTCAGGGCTGGGCACAGCACCATCAAAGGTGTGCGATATGAAAACCTAAAATAATTGTCACATCAAAGACATACAGTATAACCCCTGCGCCATCCCGTACAATACAATCCGTACACCATGCTGTATAGTATACAGTATAATCCCTACACCATGCTGTATAGTATACAGTATAATCCCTACACCATCCCGTACAATACATTATAATCCGTACACCATGCTGTATAATATACAGTATAATCCATACACCATGCTGTATAATATACAGTATAATCCGTACACCATGCTGTATAATATACAGTATAATCCGTACACCATGCTGTATAATATACAGTATAATCCGTACACCATGCTGTATAATATACAGTATAATCCGTACACCATGCTGTATAATATACAGTATAATCCGTACACCATGCTGTATATTGTACAGCAAATGCATGACGGTTACACCATGCCGGACAATATAACCCCTGTGCCATGCTGTACAATATACAGTATATACACCGTATAGAGGTATACTGTATATTGTGTGGCACAGTGTATGCATACACACACACACACACACACAGTGTATGCACACACACACACACACACACACACACACACGAAACACATAAAAACTTAGTTACTTGGCCCTTGTCTCCGACACCAACGCTCTGGAGGGGGCTGGGGCCTTGATCTTCTTCTCCCTTCTTCTTTCCCTTCTTTGCCGACATGAGGGAGGACTCGCGGCGGTGAGCGGGCCAGGAAAGGCCCTGAGCGGAGGCAGGGAACACTGGACAGGGGCAGTTTCATTGGTGGCCTCCTCCTCTTGACCTCCGTCATGGTTCCTCCTCCTCCTCTTCTCTCCGGCACAGGACAGGAGGCTTAGGCTAGTATCAGATGTCAGTTGCCTCGCCATCTGCACCCGCACCAGCTCCATGCGGCACCCGGCCCTCTATCTTCCAGTCAGCGGTGGGGGGCGGGCCAGAAGCGCGGTGAGCGGGGAACTTAACTTTCTGTACTGCACGCATGTGCAGTACAGACTTTGGTGTTTCGGGCCACAAATTCACGGATGGTGTTTTTTTCTGCCGGACGCTACGGACGGCAGAGAAAAACAACCGTTTTTTTGCGGACTGTCCGTAAATTTACGGACGGTTGGCAACCTTGGCAAGCACACTGAGAAGGAGAGGAGAGTGAAAGCCATTCCTGCATCCTGGTTTCCTTTCAACAAGATAATGCCCTCCCACACACTGCTCGCTCTACACAGCATTCTCTTCGGGGTATTCAGCAGCTTCCTTGGTCAGCTTGATCGCCAGAACTCTTCCCCCAACAGAGGAATATCTGAGACCTCATAGGACTCTTCCATGCATAGCAGCTAACCAACCTTGATTGAACTACAGCTTCAAGTTGGAAGAGCTTGCAATGACATACCACAGGATAACAATTGAACATCTATATGATCATGCCTGAGGGTAAGTCTGTATTGCAGCAAGTGGAGATGCCACCCACTTACTAACCCTTTCATGACTAGGTGATTTTTCCTTTTCTTTTTTTTTTTTTTTTTTTTCTGTTTTTTACTCCCAGCATTCCGAAAGCCATAACTGTTACTTTTCTGTTCACATAGCTGTATAATGTCCTCTTTTTCGCGGAACTAGATGCCCTTTCTAACTGCACTATTTACGTTTGTATATAATGTGGCGGGAAGCGGGAAAAAATTATAAATGGGGTGAAATTGTAAAAAAAATAAATTCCACAACTGTTTTTTGTTTATACGGTGTTCCCAATGCCATAAAACCGACACGTTACTTTCATTCTCCATGTTAATAGAAATCTGGCATTACCACATTTGTATATTTTTATTGTGTTTTTGTACCGAAGAAAAAAAATTAAAACCTTTTAAAGAAATTTTTTCTTTTAGTCTTAATATTCTGACCCCCTATAACTTTTTTTTTTTTGTATTTGTGTGTGCAGCGCTGTATGCATTTTTTGCGAGGCGATCTGTACTTTTCAGAGATTTCATTTTGGGGTGTGTACGACTTTTTTTGATAACTTTTTATTACATTTTTTGCGGGAGGAGAAGCGACTGAAAAACAATGAATCTGCATTTTTTTTCCGTTTCCACGTTTTCCTTATGGCTCCATAGAAATTACTAAGTGATTTAAGGATCAGTGACGTATATATACATCAAGCTGATGGGGCAGGTGCAGTTGCTGCGCCCGTCCAATCAGCGGCAGGGGTCCAGCGGTCACAGATAGTCGGACCCCTGTTGCATACGCCAGCATTGGTGAAAACACAGATGCCAGTGTGTTAACCCCTTGTATGCCGTGGTCACAGCTGACGGCAGCATGCACGGAGTTTGCAGAGGGTACAAGTGTCCTCCGTATCTCCCATCGGGTCCCCGTGCTGCAGTGACGGGGACCCGATGTCACAGAAAGCAGTGAGATCCAGCCCCTGAGGCTGAGTCTCACAGGCAGGCTGTCAGCATCGAAGCTGACAGCCAATGCATTACAGTACACAATGTATTGTGTAGAACTTAAAGGGGTATTCTCATCTTAGACAATGGGGGCATATCGCTAGGATATGCCCCCATTGTCTTATAGGTGCGGGTCCCACCGCCAGAACGGAGCGGGGAGCGCTGCGCCTGGTGGTGGCCGGACCCCCGGAAACCTGGGGTCCTCCAGGCGCAGCGCTCCCCGCTCCGTTCTGGATATAGGTGCGGGTCCCAGCGGTGGGACCCGCACCTATAAGACAATGGGGGCATATCCTAGCGATATGCCCCCATTGTCTAAGATGAGAATACCCCTTTAGTTCTACACAATACATTGTGTACTGTAATGCATTGGCTGTCAGCTTCGATGCCGCTCATAGAAATGAATGGGAGCCGGGCTCGGCTATTTTCGGCGGCCCAATAGAAATGAATGGAGGGCGGCTGCGCATGCGCAGTGCGCCCTCATTCAGTTCGGGGGCTCCGTTCTGGAAATAGGTGCGGATCCCGCACCTATAAGACAATGGGGGCATATCCTAGCGATATGCCCCCATTGTCTAAAATGAGAATAACCCTTTAAATACATTTTTAAAAAGTATACATGTTAGGTATCACCACGTCCGTAACAACCTGCTCTATAGAAATCTCGTATGACTTAACCCCTCAGGTGAACACAGTAAAAAAAATACAATAAAAACAATGTCAAAAAGCCATTTTTTGTCACCTTAAATCACAAAAAGTGTAATACTAAGCGATCAAAAAGTCACTCACCCCCCAAAATAGTACCAATCAAACCGTCATATCATCCTGCAATCGCCCAGACTATGGAGAAATTAAAACATGATTTATTTATTTTTTGTTACAAAAATATTATGTAAAACGTAAAAGTAATAAAAAATATACATATTAGATATTGCCATGTCTGTAATGACCTGCTCTATAAAAATAGCACATGATCTAACCTGTCAGATGAACGTTGTAAATAAAAAATTAAAACTGTGCCAAAACAGCTATTTTTTTGTTACTTTGCCTCACAAAAAGTGTAATATAGAGCAACCAAAAACCATATGTACCCTAAAATAGTACCAACAAAACTGCCACCTTATCCCCTAGTTTCCAAAATGGGGTCACTTTTTTGGAGTTTATACTCTAGGAGTGCATCAGGGGGTCAAATGGGACATGATAACATGATAAAATTTTCCCAGTGAAATCTGCCCTCTAATATGACGTTCCTTTTCTTCTGCGCCCTGCCGTGTGTCCATACAGCAGTTTACCACCACATGTGGGGTGTTTCTATAAACTGTAGAATCGGGGTAATAAATATTGAGTATTGTTTGGCTTGCTTTGTTACTGGAAAAAGGCTTGAAATGGAAAATCTGCCCCCCCAAAAAAAATTGTCTAAATTTTTTTTTTTTAAATTCTTGTGGGTTAACAACGTTTTTAACATCCGTTTTGAATACCTTTTTGAGGGGTGTAGTTTCTAAAATGGGATCATTTGTTTCTATTATTTAAGTCTCACAAACTTCAGACCTGAACTGGTCCTTAAAAAGTGGGTTTTGGAAATTTTCTAAAAAATTTCAAGATTTGCTTCCAAACTTCTAAGCCTTCTAAGGTCTCAAAAAAATAAAATGTAATTTTCAAAATGATCCCAACATGAAGTAGACATATGGGAAATGTAAAGTAATAACTACTTTTTGAGGTATTACTATGTATTTTAAAAGTAAAGAAATTTGGATTTTTTTCTAAATTTTTGGTAAATTTGATATTTTTTCGTAAATAAAAATGAAATATTTTGACTCAGATTTACCACTGTCATGAAGTACAATATGTGGCGAGAAAACAATCTCAGAATGGCCTGGATAAGTAAGTGTTTTCAATTTATCACCACTTAGGCTCCATTCACACGTCCTGTTTTTCTTTCTTGATTCGATCCTGATCCTGATCTGGATCCATTCATTTCAATGGATCCTGAAAAAATCAGGATCGAATCAGGAAAGAGAAACAGGATGTGTGAATGGAGCCTTAAAGTGACACATGTCAGAATTGCTAAAAATGGCCTGGTCCTTAAGGTGAATAATGGAAGGGTCCTTAAGGGGTTAAAGTGGTTAATGTGTCTGCCTCAACATATATCCGACTGCAGATCCTAAGTTAGAGTGCACCACCTTAGTGTGATCATCGATCAATCAACACTACCAGTTTATACTTCGTCAATCTCATCTTAATCTCATTATTTTTCCTGTAGTGTGGATAGATGAGACTAAGAGGGGTTTCACACTGAACTTTGCAATGTCATTTGGAGGCATATGTTCAAAGGATTTCCTGGTGGATACCTCCAATGGATACATCCATTTTCCATGTTATAAAGAAAAAAAAAGTTTACCTTGCAGTATTCTCTCACCCAGTTTGGGCAGAATTGCATGTGCATCCTGCTTCCAATATGCATTAAAGGTGTTGTCCAGGACTTGAAAAAGAGGGCTGCTTTCTTACAAAAACAGCATAATCCCTGTCCACCGGTTGTATGTGGTATCATCCCCATTCACTTCAGTGAAGCTGAGCTACAATACCGGGCACAACCCATAGAAAGGTGTGGGGTTGGTTTTGGAACAAAGCAGCCTTGCTTTTCTAAGCCTAAACAACCATGTTAAACAAATTGGTATAACTGGGTGTGAACTTGGTACTAGTACTGGGTGATAAATCAAATTGATTTGCCTTTGAGGCCTGTCGATATGGTCCGCCCACTGTGTCACTGAGCCCGTCCTCATCTATTTTCCCCCTGACCTTACAGTGCCGCTGTTCTAATCCTCCCCTCAAGGCAAGCTGTAATGCAGAACACACAAGCTTTTTTTTTAGATAGTGGGATTTAGAAAAAAATAAATAAAAAACACTGGTCCCTCGTCCAGTGTAGATGCTCTCTGTCCCTTGTAGACAACAACTGGGACCTCCTTCTAAAGTGTTGTAAAACTTGTACTATAACAATAAAAAGCTTCATAGAGTCATATTTTGTGCTGGCAGATCATGAAGGGTTAAGTGTCAGGTCTCAATACAGATAACATCAGCTGGTCGGGGTCAGTATAGTTTTAGTGGCGGTTCATCATAACAAAGGCAGTGCTATTAGTATGCTAGCCTACTTGTGCGTTCCCTATTAAGCCCCAGTCTAGCAAGGGGGAGCATCTCAAATTGGCTGTAGTCGGAGCACCCACCCTGAGAAGAGCCCCCCAGCCAGCTGGAACCTTGGGTCTTTTTAGAAAACCCTCATAGAGTTTAAGTTCTAATTCCTTCAATGTGTTTCACTGGGTAAACCCGGCTCTTTAGGGAGCAGCATGGCGGGCAGTTAAAGTATAGAATGGCAGTGGCAAACTGAGTGAAATCATGATCAATTTAAGCACACCCAGTACCACCCAGTCAAGGGGTTTGGCGAAGCAGAGGGCCCGGCGAATCTGCACGGCCTCCAATCCTTGCATCATATGTACGTCAGCCAATGCATGACAAGGGATGGGATCGTTACCTAGGGTACGGAGCAGTGCTTTTCTGACAGGCTCTGCAAACCTAAGAGTTGCCAAACTTTTAACATAGTGCGGACACAGTATTGTTAATATGTTCGGGGGGGTATTTAGCATCTCATCTTATTGATGTTGTGAGTATGGTCGAGTAGTTATATTAACCCCTTCACGCCCAGTGGCGTAATAGTACGGTGCTGGGCGCATGTTTAAAGATGGTGCCTGCTCCTGAGTAGAGCGGGCATCATGACTGCGGGTGGACTGCTGATTACTACAGCAGACACCCACGGGTGATGTCTGCAACCGGCGGCAGTAATGCAGATCGCGGACATTTACCCCCTTTGATGCTGTGTGGTCAATCCTGACCACGGCATCCGAGCGCATCAAACACCAAAAGCACGCTTCCAGTGTTGCTCCGGCTCCCCCGTGTGGCGATCAGAGGAGCCGGAGCATGTATGCAGCAGCCCCTGCCTTTCTGAATGGCAGGAGGCTGCTGCATAGTATTTTCTATGGAGCCCTTGTGTGTAATAGGGCTCCATAAGAAAGAAGTAAAATTATCATAGACTCCAATGCAAGTGCATTGGAGTCTAAGATATGAGCAATCAGATAATTGCTGGTTATAGTTCCCTATGGGAACCATAAAAAAGTGTAAAAAAAATTTGTTTAAAAAAATAAAAATAAAAAACATAAAAATTCAAAACACTCCCCCTTTCCCAAAAATAAAAATAAAGGTGTAAAAAAAAAATCATGGGTATCGCCATGTGTGGAAACGCCCATATTATAAAAATTTCTTTCCCATACAGAAAACAGCAAAATGGGAAAAAAGCGTCAAAATGGCTGATTCTCCGTTCGGCCGATTGTCGCTTTATTTTCTAAAAAAAATTAAATAAAAAAAATCAAAAAAGTCATAAACACCCCAGAATGGTTTAAATGAAAAGTTCAGATCGCCCCGCAAAAAAAGAGCCTACACATAAATACCAAAAAGTTATAGGGGTCAAAATATGGCGACAAAAAAAAAAATCCAACTTTATAATTATTTTATCAAAACGCAAGAAAACTATACATATTAGATATCGCTGGATTCGTACTGATCTGTAGAATGTACACTGGTCAGTTTTAAAGCACATCGATCGAACACCGTAAATAAAAAAAAAAAAACCTGTAAAACTGTGGCGGAATTGCGTTTTTTTTTTTTTCTGTTTCACCCGATTTTGGAATTTTTTTCCTGCTTCCCACTACATCATATGCAAAAGTAAGTGGTGGCGTTGGAAAGTACAAATTGTCCCGCAAAAAACAAGCCCTCATACAGCTATGGGAACAGAAAAATAAAAGTTATGGCTGTGTGGAGGCAGGGAGTGCAAAACGCAAAAACAAAATAAACCCCCGGGAGTGAAAGGGTTAAAGAGCTCACGCAAAAACCCCATTCTCTGACCTGTTAGGCACACAAAGCAATCTGCAGCGAACGCCATCCTCCCACCAGTGGCTGCACCTGCGAGTCACAACCTCCCCTCCGCTTCTCATCTGTGTCACGTGACCAGCAATCCGACAGAGCATCTTATGTGTGGACAGGAAGTATGCTTCTCTGTGTACCCCCATAGGAGCCTCACTCTCAGTCCCCTAGGAATGAACAGAGAAGTAACTGACCTCCTATGCTGTGCCAGGTGGAGACGAGAGAGCTTGCCACACGACACAGATACATTTAGAAGAGAGGGGATAGCTCACAAACAGTCACTGATGAGAAAACCACATCCACCACAGACAACACCATGCTCTCCTCTAGCAGGCCAGAGAATAAAAATTTCCACGGGAGTTCTATCCTATGCCTTGGCCCATGCAAGATAATGACGCCTGTCTCCCGGTACCCTTGCAGGTCATCTAGCACGCAGACCATTCTGATGTAAACCTTTTTCAAATGATCTGAAGTGACACTTGGGTGCTTCTCACTTCCCTTAGGCCTCATGCAGACATCCGTGGAGCATGGTCCGTGAAAACCCAGACTGTGCTCCTGCTGAGTGCAGGAGTGCACGGTTTCATTGATTGCTATGACACCGTGCGCTTCGTGACGCCGCCGCTTTACAGTAATACACTGGTATAGATCATAAGAGTATATTTTTGTACAGCGGTGGCGGCACAAAGGGCATGGCGTCATAGCATCCAATGACACTGGTCCACGGATGTCTGCATGAGGCCTTAAAGGGGTTGTCCAAGTTATTTTTTTGTTCTTTGTATGTTTCCAACTGATCAGATGTAAAGGATTTTCAATTCACTTCCTTCATCTGTAGTTGCTCCTTTCTCATTTCATTGAGGTCACATGACCTGTGATGTCAGCTTCTCTCCCTGCTCTGCTGAAGTTTTGTGCACAAGCCTGAGAGATCAGATAAGAGTCTGTACACCAGATTTCACTGTGCTGGCCATGGCCCCTGTACTGCAGGCTGCCCTGTGTCTCCTTCCTTGATTTTTCAGGAAACTTTAACCCCTTCTGTAGCACACATTCAGGGCTCAAGGCTTTGTTGAGCAGCTGCAGGCAATGAAGAGACACAGGATCTGCCTTCCTCATCTGACAGACTGGAGGAGATCTGCGGAGCATTGCACAAGAAAGGTAAGGGGAAGTTCCTGTCTGCATCAGTAGTGTCATTGTACAGTTGGGACTTGTAGTCCTACACATACAACATGCTAGTATCCTAGCAGTCAGACATGCCACTTAGGGCAGCACTTGTATTCACTCCCCTTGCAGAGCAGGGGGAGGGGCAGAGATTTTTGTTATTACATGTAAATAAAGGGCCAGAAGAGAACCAGGGAAATTTTTTTTAGCTAAAACTTGATTAGCATACGTATATATTGCTGCCCATCAGATTTACAGTGTGATATATATATATATATATTATATATATTTTTTTTTTTTTTTACTTAACTCGGACAACCTCTTTAAATGTGCCTGGAGTTGTGTGGCATTCATCATCCTTTTCCGCAGGGCGTTGTTTACAATGATGCAGTCATCAGTGTGGGATGTGGCCAAAGGATGTCTATTTCTATGCCTTTCTGTGACTTCTAGTCTTTCTGTGTCTCTGTTGCAACCTGCTGATGACACTGAGACACGCTAAGCTCAGTGGCCGCTTCCGTCTGAGAACATCCTGCTTGAAACCTCGCAGTGATGAGATACTGTTGATTAGTTGGGTCGTCTTGGTTTCATGATTGCAAAATGTGAACAGCATGCTGAGGAGGACTGTTTAAAGGAAACCTGTCATCTCCGAAGCACCCCCTGAACTAGAGTAAAAGATGTATAGTGTAAGTGATGCTGAATCCGAATATTTAAGTTTTATCTTCATACTCCCTTCCATTCTGATGTTGTGCTCCCACAAACCTGCAGTAAAATGCACTCAGTGGACTCCAGTGCTCACTCACATAATGGAGAGGACTCAAAGAAGAGCCCAGTGAGTGCATTTTACTGCAGGTTTGTGGGAGCACAGCGTCGGAATGGAAGTGAGTATGAAGATAAAACTTACATATTCGGATTCAGCATCACTTACACTATACAACACTTACTCTAGTTCAGGGGGTGTTTCAGAGATGACCGGTTCCCTTTAAATACTATTTCTAATTGAACCAGAAAATTTATTGGGTGATTCATGGATAAAACACCTGTTGTGAATTTTGCTGTTAAGCTCCTTGTTAGAGAACAGCAAGTTGTGCAAAAAGTACTGAAACATTAAACAGCTGGACATTTGTATTCACAAGTTTAGAGAAGGTCACATTAAGTTCACCTGTAAAGGCTAGAGCACATTTTAGGTTCATCCTGAAATTTCACCAACAAGCCAAATACCATTAACTTTTCTGATTAGTGTATGTATGTGTATATATGTAAGTACACCCCTCACATTTTATTATATTTTTTCATGGGACAACACTGAAGATATGACCCTTTGATACAATGTAAAGTAGTAATTGTACAGCTTGTGTAACAGTGTAAATTTGGTGTGCCCTTTGTTACACAAGAACTCTGATGAATAAATTTGTACAAATCGATCTG
Organism: Rhinella marina; assembly: GCA_900303285.1. NCBI lineage: Eukaryota > Metazoa > Chordata > Amphibia > Anura > Bufonidae > Rhinella > Rhinella marina. The sequence continues at coordinate 79,445 of ONZH01001329.1, read as the reverse complement.
CTCACATACAGAGGAGCCTCCTGTCTATTATCACACGACCTGCTCCCAGCTGACAGCCCATCAATCATCTATGAATATATGACTACCGTTCATCTGGGGAAAAAGGGAAAATGAGTGTAGACAAATCTCTCTCTCTATCACTATAACGTACAGGGGTTTACACATCACTATATATATTGTACAAGGGGTCACACATCTGTATATACAGTATAAAGGGGGTCACTGTACAGGGATCATGGATCTCTATATGCAGTGGTGGGCGTCACACATCACTGTGTACAGGGGTTCACAGATCTCTATATGCAGTGTTGGGGGGTCACACATCAGTATATACAATGTATGGTGGTGGGGGTCAACTATTACTGTATACATGGGGTCAGATATCACTATATACAGTATACAGTGGTGAGGGTCACATCACTGTATGGGGGCATCATATATCACTATATACAGTGTGCAGGAAGACCAGTGACTGCTGCTGATATCACTGACCTCAGCCATACTGACAGCTCAGAAGGGGTTAAAGCTCCTGACATGTTGGTCTGGCTGGAATAAACGTGTCTGTTATAAGATCACATTGCAGAGAGAGGCCACAGACAGGACAGACACTAGGATTGCTCACAGTTTGTTGTCCACAGCACCTTCCTGGCTCTGCTACATCATTGCAGTCAGTGAGCTCCATTACAGCTTCTCCTCAGTCTCCTTTCCTCCTGCAAAGTTTCTTTATTTCAGCTGTTAACAAGTGTCCCTGTTAAGCCCTGTATATTCAGGAGTACAGTCACAGCAGAAGGAAAGCATCTCTGACAAAAGCAGGGTGCCTTTTGGACCCAGAGAGCAGCACACTCCTTAATCGTTGGACTAGGGCACGTGCAGGCATGGACGAGACAGGCAGCTGTGAGAGCAGCACAGAGGGGGCGTGGCTTCCAATAGCAAGGAAACCAGGCAGATCTGCTTAAAAAGATATATTACCAAGTGTAATGTCTCCCTGCTTTCTTTATAGTAATAATAAGTGCTAACTAAGTGGCCAACCCCTTTAAGGGAACCATGAATGCCAACATGTACTGTGCCAAACTGAAGCATAGCATGATTCCCTCCCACATATCCCAACTGCCATACACACGGTTACATGTCCCTTATCAGCCAATAGAAGCTTGCAGGCCCTTTGTCTCCACATACACACAGTTTTACATCAGGTTTCCATAACAACCCAGCCATTTTTCTTCACTGCTGTAGGCCAGCTTTAAAGGGGCAGGGCGCTTTGGATGACGCTGTCAAGGGAGCAGAGTGCCGTGGAGGTCACAGTTAAGAATGGATGGACTTAAAAACCCTGTCCCTGGGTCCACTAAGCCACACACCCGACCCAGATAGGCCACGCCCCTCCTGCTCCATAGCCGACAGGGAGATACATCTCCATGTATCTCTCAACTCAATGATGTAGAAGGGAGATGCATCTTTTTATATGGTACGATAGGGGGCACAAATTGTATCCTTGCATTCGTATATATACCGCCGCCATACTCCCCGTGCATACTGGGTCAATTATTGTTATTTATGGATAAGAAGGATAGTTACTATTATTATAGGTGATTTTAAATGTGTTATGGATATAGAAATGAACAGGTATTCTAGTTCTGAGAGGTCACCCCTGCAGTTTTTCTTCTCCATTAGTCAAATTTTGTGATGAAACTGGTTTTGTAGATATTTGGCGGAACAGAAATGGTAGCGCTAAGGTATATTCCTCTTGCAGTAGGACAGGAAATTCAGTGTCTAGAATAGACATGGCTCTTATTAATCGTCGATATGCGGGCCATGTGGTCAAGATATGCTATGAACCAAGGTCAATTTCTGATCATTCTCCTGTGAGGTTGGAGAGCGACCTTGATTGGGGCAGAGGGTGTGGTGTTGATTTGTAGATTAATCCTCACTGGCTTAGGCCTCTCACACACGACCGTGTTTCACGGCCTGATACGGGCCGTGAAAACCCGGCCTGTGCTCCCCCAGAGGATGGGAGCGCACGGGGTCATTGGTTGCTATGACGCCGTGCTTCCTGAGGCAGCCGCCGTACAGTGAAACACTGTATACGAGCGTGTACAGTGTTTCACTGTACAGCGGCGGCCTCAGGAAGCGCACAGCGTCATAGCAACCAATATAGTATTATTGAAGATCATTTGTCTATTAAGGCAGAGATTGTCACTATCTGGAATATTAATAGGGGTTCCACTAAAATGGAATATGTTTGGGACGCCATGTAAGCGTTTATTAGGGGTGTGTTAACAAAAAAGATCATACATTTTAAACAGTCCTTTGCCCATAGAGAAGAAGAGCTCAAAGATGAAGTGAGAGGATCAGTCACAAGATAAAAGAAAGGGTATGGTGGAAGCACAATGCAGATATCGCAACTTTATGTATGAAAAGGCTCAGCAAAATTTTTTTTAGGTTATAAAGGTTTTAGGGAATCTCCGGTTAGATCTCCGCGGGGTAACATTTTACAGGGTCAGGAAGAGATTAGGGATGTCTGCCATCATTATTTTGAAGAATTATATAGGTGTGAATGTAAGGCAACTAAATGGGATATGGAAGATTATTTGAAATGTATTGATTTTCCTATTTTATCAGAGGAGCAGAGATCTGCTCTGGATGCGCCGATCTCTGTGAATGAATTGCGGAGGCCCCTGGAATCTATTCAAGGTAATACTTCCCCAGGCTCAGATGGTATACCATTTGAGGTTTATAGGAGATATCAGGATGTGTTATTACCTTGTCTTATAGAGGTCTTTAACGCATTATTATCGGAGAAGAGGCTTCCAAGATCTATGACAGAGGCTATTATTGTATTGATAGTTAAAAACGGTAAGAATTTGTCAGAGGTCGTCTCATAGAGACCTATATCTCTGCTCAACACAAATATTAAAATCATTGCTAAGGTGTTGTCCATTAGACTTAGTAAGGTAATAGAGCATATTATACACCTGTACCAGTGAGGTTTTATGTCAGGGTTGAGCACACAACATAATATTAGGCGTCTCTTCTCGAATATACAGGTGGGGGGGAGGGAGGCTCCGCTCCATCCTGTTGTTGGATGCTATTAAAGCGTTTGACAGGGTGGAGTGGGACTTCCTTTGGGTTACTCTGAAGTATTTCAGATTTGGTGACTATTTTACTAATTTAATACATTTACTTTATACCAATCCTATTGCTCAAATTAATGTAAACGGAGTGCTCACTCCCACTGTCTAATTGTGTACAAGTGTGTGCCAGGGTTGCCCTCTTTCCCCATTACTGTTTAATCTTTTTTGGAACCCGTAGCACTAAAAATTAGACAGGACATTACCATAATTGGGTTTGGCGAACATGGGGATGTATAGGGAAGGTGTCGTTATATGCCGATGACATTTTGTTCTATTTAGGTGATACTCCTAATACATTGCCGAAGGTCATTCAGAGCGTTAGAGTTTGGTGCCCTGTCAGGTCTCGAAATTAATTGGAACAAGACCATATTGTTGCCCTTAGAAAATATGTCCTTAACTAATTCAGGAGGATTGAGAGTATTGAGTCCCTCAGATTCTTTTGAGTATTTGGGGATATCAGTGTCGTCGTCTTTAGATAGTTTTGTTTCTCTTAATATTACCCCTTTGATTTAAAAAAAATGAAATCCAAGATACTGGTATGGTTAAAATTACCTTTTTCAATGGCTGATAGGATTTCACTTATTAAGATGATTATTCTTCCTCAGTTTTTATACATGTTTATGGCTGCCCCGTCTGGATTGACAATTGTACATTCTCCCTCATTGATGGCTTGTTAAATGAGTTAATTTGGAGGAGAAAGCGAGTTAGAATGAAAATTAGATATCTTTATTATCCTGCTAGGTTAGGAGGATTAGGAGTGCCATTTTTTAAGGGTTATTATTTGCCCAGTTATTAATAATAAGAGAATGGCAGTCTGATTGCGTGGTAAGGGAGTAAGTTAATAAATCAGGGTATAAAGGAATTTTTGAACTACTTGAGTCTGGACAGCTTAGGAAGTGGGGGAACCCTTCTTGCCATGTTATGACTAATCTTCTTACTAAGGTGTGGGATAACTTAAGAAAGTTATTAGCGTTTTCTACTTAACTAGAGTTCACGCCAATACGGGGTAATGGACATTTGAGTGAATTTTCGAATTTATTTCAAGATGATTTTTGGCAAAGTTCAGGTATTAATTATATTTCTCCTTGCCCATGACAGCACCCATGCGAGTGGGACCTCCCATCCAGGACAGGAAACCTGAGAAGATAAAAAGGTTCACACCCCCTCCACGCCTCAGTTTTAGGTTTCCTGTCCTCCGGATAGGATGTACCTAGGGAGCTCTTGCTCCTAGATTTGGAGCTGGGGAAGGTCTGGGTCTACTAAACCGTGAAGGGACCTATTCTAGGTGGTGTTAGTCTCTTTTGGGAGCTGCTGGCCAAGTCTGCCTTTTCTCCTGCCTCCTTCCAACCTCTTGGGGGGCCGCTGTGGCCGTGTTCAGGCGGCTCCCGGTCCAGCCGGCGGGGTGAGGGGCCTGCTCCCTTCTTAAAGATGGCCACCAGGGAAGTTGCGCCTACTGAGTATGCGGCTTCCTGCATTCAGACGTCACTACCTGTGACGCTGCAAGAAGCAGGGGCCTCTGTCGGTTTGGATTAGGAGTGGGCCATGTGATAAAGGAGGCCAAGGTGCGTTATACGTGGCAGCAGGAGATGGCAGCCAGCGCTCTTTTGAAGCGCACAGTGCTGTGCTGGACCTGGTTGGACCATGTCTGAACCAGGAGATTCTGTACGCGCTGACCCCTTTGGAATCCTCAAGGCCATCAGCCCGGTACTAGTCCTGAGGTACGGGGAAGTATACATCTGTATATGGTGAGATCCACCCTATTTACTCTGGGTTTTTGTTGTTTGCTTATTTTTAAGTAGCAAAAACACCTAAGAAAGCTTATAGCAAGATGTAGCATAAAGAAGCGTGGGTTCAGGGTGGGATCTAAGGTTGGATCCTCTCTTAAATCCCTGAAGCGTAATCGTCCTCGGGCCCCAGTGGGGGTCAGTTACAGTAAAGTTACAGATTCTGAAATCTCTGACAGGGAAGATTTTGATGTTTCCAGTCACAATATATCAGATGAATTTTTTTTCTTTGGAAGAAGACCAGGCAGGGGCCTCTGTGGAGGTGGAGATTGCCAGGTGCGTTACAGGTTGGCTACAGAGAATGCACCCAGCCATCCTGCATATCGTGCTGTGCTTTTGGATCCTCTGCTCTTTTGAAATATGTCAGAGCTAAGTGATCCTGGTTGTGCCAACCCCTCTGTGCCCTCGAAGCCTTCTAGTCCGGTGTGGGGTCCTGAGGAGTGCACATCTGCAAAAAATGAGACAAAGTCGTAAATTTTTTTGCTTAACTGATGTAGCTGGTATCTTTTTATCAAACCAGATGGAATCTTTTTTTCAAATTATGGGGGATCCTAATTATCTGAGGGCGTATGCTGTTTTTACTCAGCTGCAAACGAGGGTAGAGAATAACTCAATGTTGATGCTTCAGATGGAGAACTTCAGGGACTGATTGGGCTAGCCTTAGGTAATTTCCTTGTGCTGCCTTCTCTACCCCTTGTTTTGTCAGTGAGTGAGTTCTTTTCTGCATTGCTCACACTTGTAGTGGGGATAGCAGGCCTTACTGGACAGATGTCTTTTTTCGGCTTTATAAACTATGTTACTATGTTACTTCAGACTTTGGGCTCACCTATTGGCTTCTGTCCCTATTGGTTCTGTCCCTATTGGCTTCTGTCCCTATTGGCTTCTGTCCCTATTGGCTTTTCCATTGGCTTTGTCCCTATTGGCTTCTGTCCCTATTCTGTCCCTATTGGCTTCTGTCCCTGGCTTCTGTCCCTATTGGCTTCTGTCCCTATTGGCTTCTGTCCCTATTGGCTTCTGTCCCTATTGGCTTCTGTCCCTATTGGCTTCTGTCCCTATTGGCTTCTGTCCCTATTGGCTTCTGTCCCTATTGGCTTCTGTCCCTATTGGCCTCTGTGCCTTCTGGCTTCTGTGGCCTCTGTGCCATCTGCGTTTCCCTTCCTAGTGGCCTCTCTTTGGTTTGGCCTGTGAACCTTTTTGTCCACAGGAAGTGGGATTGAGCATTTCATTGTGGGACTTCTGTTGGGTTCCTATCCTGTCTGTGAATAAAGTATTAGACGGAAAATGGGGTCCCTCCCTGGCTTGATTCATATTGTAGTCTCGCATGGGTGCTGTCATGGGCAAGGAGAAAGACAATTGCACTTACCAGTAATTGCTTTTCTTGAAGCCCATGACAGCACCCCAAAATTTTGTCCCACCCATATTTATTCTTAGACCATGTATTTTTTGAGGAAGACAGTTGAGTCGCTGTCTCTATAATAATACGGGAGAAATAGCTCCCCTTTTCATTTTTTTTTTATTTCCTTTTCTGACTTTTATCTATCCTCCGGACTTCTCCTTGTAAATAACTGAGGTGTGGAGGGGGTGTGAACCTTTTTATCTTCTCAGGTTTCCTGTCCTGGATGGGAAGTCCTACTGGCATGGGTGCTGTCATGGGCTTCAAGAAAAGCAATTACCAGTAAGTGCAATTGTCTTTTTCTCAGATATTTAAGTATGAGAACCTTTTTAGGCACGAGGAGATTTTGTTAGTAGAGGGGAGCACAAAAATTAATTGGTTTTGGTATAGACAGTTACTCTGCCTATGTTTCAACTGGGAGATCTGTGTTATTTACGGTACAATATAACAGATTAATTGACTTATTAGCAAAGATAGGTGATGGGAGGAAGCTCGTTTGTCTAATATATACAGAGGGTTGGTTGAGGACATGGCTGGCAGGGTATCCTTCCCTGCCGGGTTGCGATGGCGAAGAGAGGTTCCTGATTTAGACCAGGCAAATTGGGGAAGGATCTATCGGAATATGAGTAGCTGTTCTGTTAATGCTAATTTTAAGATGATACAACTTCACCTAGTACATCAGCTTTATTTGTCCCCTGTTCGCCTGGCGAGAATGTGTGGGAGGTCGAACTCGAGTTGTCCCCGAGGGCATCATGAGTTAGCTGACTTTATGCATTTATGTTGGAATTGTTGCTGTGTTCAGGATGTTTGGCGCGGAGTTTATAGTAGAATTGAAAAAAAAATCGGGGTTCAGTTGCCATTCAATCCTCAAGTTGCTATTATTGGAGATATAGAGAAGCTGCAGGGGTTCGCTTATAAATATACTTTGGTTATTATAGTGTTTATGTTGCCCAGAGTTATTTTAGCTCGAGGGTGGATGGCTAGGACTTTCCCAGATGTTAACAACTGGGTAAATCTGGTTAACAAAGTTAAGTCCTATGAAAAAATTAGGTATAACTCTCAGAATAAGCTTGAAGTATTGTCTAGGACAGTGATGCCCAACCTACGGCCCGCGGGCCAGATGCGGCCTGCGGAGCCGTGTCATGCGACCCACGCATGCCCTCGCGTCTTATGGGGCGAGTGCTAATGAGTGCTTCCATTATAGAAGCGCTCATTAGCACCGGAGGACAAGGAAGCGGTGAAGACTCTGTACTCACCGCTTCCAGGTCCCCCGCTCGGTTGTGCAGGGCTGCGCACAGCGTGAGGGCGCTCTGTGACCTCACACTGTGTGCGCCAGTGCACAGAACAGCCGACTGCAGGAGGAAGAAGAGCGCTGGAGCGGAGGAGCGGCGGCGTCCAGGAGCAGGAGAGTTAAGTGCTTTTTTATTTTATATACTTATTTATATTTGGGGGGCTGATGGAGGCATTTGGGGGGCTGATGGAGGCATTTGGGGGGCTGATGGAGGCATTTGGGGGGCGGATGGAGGCATTTGGGGGTGGATGGAGGCATTTGGGGGCTGATATGAGAGGCATAGGGGGCTGATATGAGGTCTTGGGTTTTTTTTTCTTATTGTCCTCCTGTAAAACCTAGGTGCGTCTTATAGGGCGAAAAATGCATTCTGTGCTGAGAATCAACGTGACAAACTTTGATCCAAACATTTCAAAACTGGTTTCTGGAAAACATCTGCAGAAGTCACATTAACCCCTTAAGGACCCAGCCATTTTTCACCTTAAGGACCAGGCCATTTTTAGCAAATCTGACATGTCTCACTTTATGTGGTGATAACTTTAGAATGCTTTTACATATCCAGGCCATTCTGAGATTTTTTTCTTGTCACATATTGTACTTCATGACAGTGGTAAATTTGAGTCAAAATATTTCATTCTTATTTTTTAAAAAATATCAAATTTACTAAAAATTTAGAAAAAATTGCAAATTTCCAAATGTCAATTTCTCTACTTTTAAAATACATAGTAATGCCTCCAAAAATAGTTATGACTTTACATTCCCCATGTGTCTACTTCAGGTTTGGATCACTTTGAAAATTACATTTTATTTTTTTGGGACGTTAGAAGGCTTAGAAATTTAGAAGCAAATCTTGAAATTTTTCACAAAATTTCCAAAACCCACTTTTTAAGGACCAGTTCAGGTTTGAAATCACTTTGTGAGGCTTCCATCATAGAAACCACCCAAAAATGACCCCATTTTAGAAACTACACCCCTCAACGTATTCAAAACTGATTTTACAAACATTTTAACCCTTTAGGTGTTCCACAAGAATTAAAGGAAAATGTAGCCAAAATTTCCGAATTTCACTTTTTTGACAGATTTTCCATATGAATCATTTTATTCTGAGAATAAAGCAAGGGTTAACTGCCAAACAAAACTCAGTAATTATTACCCTGATTCTGTAGTTTACAGAAATGCCCCATTTGTCATCGTAAACTGCTGTACAGGCACACGGCAGGGCACAGAAGGAAAGGAACGCCAGGGCAGATTTCACTGGAAAAAGTTTAAGTTGCCATGTCACATTTGATGCACCCCTAGAGTAGGAAACTCCAAAAAACTGACCCCATTTTGGAAACTACGGGATAAGTTGGCAGTTTTGTTAGTGCTATTTTAGGGTACATATGATTTTTGGTAGCTCTATATTACACTTTTTGTGAGGCAAGGTAACAAAAACTAGCAGTTTTGGCATTGTTTTGATTTTTTGTTATTTACAACATTCATCTGACAGGTTAGATCGTGTAATATTTTTATAGAGCAGGTCGTTACGGACGCGGCAATATCTAATATGTATACTTTTTTTTATTTATTTAAGTTTTACACAATATTTTTGAAGCACAAAAAAAATCACATTTTAGTGTCTCCATAGTCAGAGAGCTGTAGTTTTTTTATTTTTTGGGCGATTGTCTCAGGTATGGGCTAATTTTTTGCGGGATGAGATGACAATTAGATTGGTACTATTTTGGGGGGCATATGCTTTTTTGATCGCTTGGTATTACAATTTTTGTGATGAAATGTGACAAAAATTGCTTTTTTTAGACAGTTTTTATTTTTTATTTTTTACAGTGTTCACCTGAGGGGAGAGATCATGCTACATTTTTGTAGAGCAGGTTTTTACGGACGTGGCGATACCTAACATGTATACTTATTTTTATTTAAGTTTTACACAATAATATCCTTTTTGAAACAAAAAAAATCATGTTTCAGTGTCTCCATAGTCAGAGAGCTGTAGTTTTTTTTTTTTTTTTTTTTGGGCGATTGTCTCAGGTAGGGGCTCATTTTTTGCGGGATGAGATTGGCACTATTTTTGGGGGCATACACTTTTTTGATCGCATGGTATTACATTTTTTGTGATGAAATGTGACAAAAAATGACTTTTTTTAGACAGTTTTTATTTTTTTTACGGTGTTGACCGGGTGGGCTGGATCATGTGATATTTTAATAAAGCAGGTTTTTACGGACGTGGCAATACCTAATATGTAAATTTTTTCTATTTTTTTCTATTTTTATGTGTTTCTTTATGGGGAAGGGGCTTTTTTTTTTTTTTTAAACTTTATTTTTTTTTTTTTTTGTTAAAACACTTTTATTTAACTTTTTTTTTTACATTTCACTTATGTCCCAGTAAGGGACTTTAACATTTCAGGGTCTGATCCCTGATTGAATGCAGCACAATACATCTGTATTGTGCTGCATTCAACTGTCAGCGTCTCACACTGTGAGACGCTGACCGTTGCCTAGGAGACCCAGCGCTGTGGCTGGGTCTCCTGGGCTTCCGTAGATGGGAGTCCCGATGCCTCTGGGCAAGGCATCGGGGCATCCATCTCAGCCATCGGGCCCCCCCCCACCGCCTCACGGGGACCCGATGGCTTTAAAAGCTGCCGCAATTACCTTGTATGCCGCGGTCAGCGTGACCGCGGCAAACAAGGGGTTAATCCGCCGGCATCTGTGTAATCACCGGTGCTGGCGGATACAGCAGAGGCCCGGCTGTTAGTATCAGCCGGGCCCCTGCTGCAGATTGCGGCAGCGGGGCAACAGCAGCACGTTAACCCTAGGACGAGAATGCTCGTCCTAGGGCGTTAAGTAACGCCATATTAGGACGAGCATTCTCGTCCTAGGTCGGCAACGTGTTAATGAAATGACATCAAATAGTGAGTACAGAAATTATTTCTGGTTTATGATTCCTTTCTAATACTGTGTTATCTAAATTGGTAGAATAATTTCCTTTTTAATGATTGCATTTCTTTCTGGCAATGCTACCTGGTTCTGGCCCACAAATTTTATTCCGTGTCTATTGCGGCCCCCAGATGAAAAATGGTTGGGCACCACTGGTCTAGAATATGGTCCTTTTGGTAATCCAGTTGAGTGTTTTTTTTTTTTTCTTTTTTTCTCCTCCTTGTTCCGCCAAGGGGGTTTGTATAAGGGAAATTTATGAAAACGGTATTGGATATTATTTGATATGATGAAAGTGAATATACTGTATAGGTTATTTCTATATTGTACTTTGGAAAATTTTAAATAAAAAAAAAAATAAAAAAAATTTCCTTGCATCGCCATTTTATGAGAGTTGTATGAGGCCTTTTTTTCCTGGACAAACTGTACTTTGTATTGGTACCATTTTTGGGATACATATAACTTTTTATCACCAACTTTTTTTGAGGAGAGAAGATGACTGAAAAATAGTGAATTGTTTGTTTTTATTGTTTTTTCCATTACTGCGTACTGAGTGATATATGATGGGGTTTTTTTCATTTTCTTTATGTAAAATTTGGAAAGTGGGGTTGATTTAAACGTAATATTTTTGTGTTTCATTTTTTTTACTTTTTAATTTAAAGGGTTTGTCCAGGTTCAGAGTTGAACACGGACATAACTCAATTTTCACCCAGGCAGCTCCCCTGATAGCAGTCAGCCTGTTGACATCACCGGCTCTAATGGGCTTTGTTTAGCGCTGCCCTAGCCTGTTAAACTGGTAGAATAGCGCTAAAGCCTGGGCATCAGAGCAGGTGACCTCACCAGCAACACTGCTAGGCGAAAGCCTCTGCCTAGTAATGTTAAAAACATAAACAACCCTTGCTTTTGTAATATAGTGCCAGGGCGGTTTAGAACCTGTGATATTTTGATCCCTTCATCAAGGGATGGCCAACCTGAGGCTCTCCAGCTGTTGCAAAACTACAACTCCCAGCATGCCCAGACTCACTACAGCTATCAGCCTACAGCAGGGCATTTTGGGAGTTGTAGTTTTACAACATCTGGAGAGCCGCAGGTTGGCCATCCCTACCTTAATTCATTCAACCTAATAGAGATCTGTTATGTTGAATGGGATTCTGACGCGCTCCATGCTGAGCTGTGTTTCGTGTGCAGCTTAGCAGGCTATCATGGTAACTGATTGGAACTCCACGATTTCACTGCAGGGGCTCCGATCGGAAGGCAAAGGGAGCTGCATCCCTCTGCCTTTACTCATACACGCTGAGATCGCTGTTGAAGGCGAGATCTGAGGGTTTAATTGATGTGTTTCTTTATCATCTCTGATACCTTTCATTGCGTCCGGGTGCCTGCTGTATTATGTCTACCCACAGCACCCACCGTGTATGGAGCAGGCTCACTGCAGCAGCCTGTTTCCTACGATGCCCTCCACATATTCCATACATGTATTGAACTATACTTTAAAGGGTTAATGTGAGACACGTGGTGTTATCCATTTTAAACCACTGCGTGCCGCGTATTAATAGTGACACAGTCATTAACCTCATGTTGCTCATTTTATGAGGCACATGATGGGGGTCACTGTTGATCTTAATATCTGGCACTTGGCGTTACTAATGTAATACGACCATGTGCCTCACATTAATACATGCACACAGCATGAAGCACATACCTCTAAAACTGCAGGAAACCAAGATCTTCCTGAATGCTGATAAGTAGGCTTGAGAGAATCGACCTTTGAATCGTAGATCCGAAGTCGATTCGTTCAAATACTTTAATTTTAATTCTGTTTCCTTACAGCATTAAAATTTATTGGACCCGCTGAGCCAAACTTTGGTTCGCCCGAAGTCAGGTCAGGCTTCGGTGAATTACTACTGTATTCAAATCTGCGTATTTAAAAATAATTTAAAATAGGAGTCCAAAGTGGGAGTTGGTACTGGCTGGTACCTCAGTACCAAAGCCCACTTCAGATTCCTAATTTAATTTTTTTAAATATGCTGATATGAATACAATAGTAATTCATCGTCCTCATATACAGCGATCCTCCTTTAATGGATTTATTTAGGCTTCTTTTCTTCCTTTGTAAGGAATTTAATAATGGAACAAAGCTCCAAATCCCTTTCTTTGAAGTTTTTGAACAAATCACCTTCGGATTGATGATCCAAAGGTCAACTTGCTCAAGCCTACTGGTAAGTTAAAGGACTTTTGATGTCATGGCAAGTGGATTTACTGGTCACAATGGTTGATGACATCATCAAAGGTTCTTTAAAGGGGTTGTCCGAGTTATTTTTTTGTTCTTTATATGTTTCTAACTTGTCAGGTATAACAACTTTCCCATATACTTTGTGTTTCTAAAGCTGCTGGTTTCTCAGAGTTGACTGAGGGTCACATGACCTGTGATGTCAGCTTACCTCCCTGGTCTGTGATGTTTCGTGTACAAGCCTCAGAGTTCAGATAACAGTCTGTACACGAGACGTCACTGGCCACGCCCCCTTTCTTTGCCGGGCTCCTGCTATCTGCTCTCTCCCTGGATTCCTTCAGATAAAACATTAACCCCTTCAGCCAGAACACACTGAGGGCTCAAGGCTTTACAACAAATAGTAGCTGCAGCAGTGAGAGGAGACAAATGCTGGGCAAGGAGATATAGAGGAATTGTACAAGAACAGGTAGGGAGAATTTCCTGTGTGTATCAGCAGTGTCATTGTACAGCTGGGACTTGTAGTCCTACACATATAACATGCTGCTGAGTATTCCAGCAGACAGACATATCACTCAGCACTTGTATTCACTGCCTTTGCAGAGAAGGGGGTGGGGCTGAGATTGTTGTTGTTGCATGTAAACAAAAGCCAGAAGAGAACCAGGGAAATGAGGAAATACAGATTTTTTTTTTTTTGCCTAAAACTTGCTGAACTTAGTTATATATTGCTGCCCATCAGATTTGCAGAGCTATATATTTTTTTTTCATAACTTGGACAACCCCTTTAAATGGCAAACGCCAGCCGTGTCACATTGAGGAAGGAGGGATGATCTCCCTCTTTCTCCACTGTTCGGCCGCTTATGAGAACATGGTGTGTGCTGTGCTTTGTGCACACCATGTTCTCTAATAGTGACTGATGCTAAGCTGCACAATAGCACATCTTCGTATTGATAAAATACCAAACCTGGTATCATATTAAACTGGCTATCAAAGTAACGAGACTTTGATAGCCGGTTTAACCCTACAATGTAGTCTATGGGCAACATATGATGCAAACTTAGAATTGAACCTTAACTCTCGTCTTTACCTGAGCGCCTGCTTGCACCATCCCTTCCTTTACACCCTTAAAAGGTTTCATAGATTAAAATGTACTTATGATTTATACAAAAGAGGAACGAAATCATCCCTAAGGGAAAAAAAGCTTTTTAAGGGCTTGATAAATAGAAAGAAGGCAGCACTCCAAAACGCTCAGTAGGGTAAAAAATGACTCCCAGTAATCAGGTACCTGATAATAATTCAGCATGTCTTTGAGCACGTTAGTGGGTCTGGATCCTAGCATATGAGGAGAAAGAATATCTGCTGCACTCATGCACTTTAAGAAATGTGTTTTTTTATTTCACCAAAAAGATTTTAAGTAGAAATGCTGCTGTTTTGTGCTTTTTCTGTAAAGGCCTGTTCACATTTCTTTTAGGGACCTCCATTGCAGATTCCCTCAAAAACGGTCTCCTAAATGGGAACTGCATACCCCATCGTAGTTAATGGCATCTGTTTGACTCTGTTCCAGTCAGTTATGTGATTAATTTGTCCCTTTATTTTTGTATAGCTCCTACAATTCATTTGGAAAGTCTTAAGACCCTTTCACTTTCTTCACATTTTATGTTACCTTGTTATAAAAAATGTAAAAAAAAAGTTTTCTCCCATCATTACTTAAGTAATGAGAAAATGAAAAGAGAATTTTAGAAAATTTTTGCAAATTTATTAAAAAGGAAAAACTAAAAATTTGCATGGACTATTTGCCATGACACTTCACATTTAGCTCTATGGCCCGTCCATTTCATTTGATCATCTTGTTTTAGTCCATTTGTGGTAAGGTCATTTGATTGGATACGATTTGGAAAACACCCCTGTCTACATAAGGTCTCAAAGCTGACAATACCTAGCAGAGCAAAAGCCAAGCTATAAGGAGGAAGGAACTGCCTGTAGAACCCAGAGACAACATTTTCAGGAGACACAGATATGGAGAAGGATACAAAAACATTTTTGCTGCACTGAATATGGGTGTCCAACTATGGTCTCCATCCAACCTGACAGAGCTTGAAAGGATCTGTAGAGAAGAATGGCAGAAAATCCCCAATTCAGGTATGCAACCCTTGTGGCATTCTACCAAAGAAGACTGGAGACTGTAGTAGCTGCCAAAAGTACTTCAACAAAGTTCTGAGGAAAGGATCTGAATATTTAGATCAGTTTTTAGTTTTTCCTTTTCAGTAAATTATCAAAGGTTTCAAACCGTCTTTTTTCACTTTCTCATTATGGAGTATCGAGAGCAGAATAATGAGGGATAATAATATTTTTTTTAAATTGAAGAACAAGGCCACAACATAACAAAATGTGATATGGTCCGAAGATTTTCCGAATGCTCTGTATGTAACAAGAGTTGGGCCTCTTTCACACAGTTTCTTGATCAGTGTTTACTCAGTGATTTCCATTACTAATTGTGAGCTAAAACCAGGAATGAAGACTCCAAATAGATAAGGTATCATGGAAAGATTTATATCTGTTATGATTTTGGTTCACAATCATTCACAATCACTGATGGAAATCACTGGTCAAAAACTGACTAAAACACTGATGTGTGAAAGAGGCCTAAAGAGACAAATGACATAATGGGAATAACTGAGACATAGCTGGATGATACCTATGACTGGGCAGTTAACGTACAGGGTTACAGTCTTTTTCGAAAGGATCGCCAAAACCGTAGAGGGGGAGGGGTCTGCCTTTATGTAAAGCCCACACTCCAGGAAGATATAAGTGAGGGACATGAACATGTGGAGTCACTGTGGGTAGAAATAAATGGAGCCAAAAACAACAATAAAATACTAATAGGACTTTATTATAAACCCCCCAATATACCAGAGTCCACAGAAAAACTACTTCTAAATGAAATAGACGAGGCGGAAAAACATAATGACGTTGTTATTATGGGGGATTTCAACTACCCAGATATAGACTGAGAAACTGAAACCTGTATATCTCATAAAGGAAACAGGTTCTTGGCAGTAACTAAAGACAATTACCTTTCCCAACTGGTTCAGGACCCGACTAGAGGGACAGCCATACTGGACTTAGTATTAACCAATAGACCTGACAGAACAACAGATGTGCAGGTTGGGGGACACCTGGGAAATAGTGACCATAATATAATAACCTTCCAACTGTCATTCAAAAGAGCGTTTCTTCAGGGAGGAACAAAAATACCAAACTTCAAAAAAGCAAAATTTAGCCAACTAAGAGAGGCCATAGACCTAACTAACTGGGACAATGTCCTCAAAAATAAAAAGACAGCCACAAAATGGGATATTTTTAAAAGCATCCTAATATCTAATTGTGAGAGGTACATACCTTAATGGAATAAAAGGTTAAGGAACAAGAAAAAACCATATATAGTATGAATAAATACCCCAAGAACAGATTCACACTTGTCCTCCTCCGTGCGCTGCAAGTTTCTTCAGTGTGGTGGGCTCAGATTGCTCACTGTTCAGACCGAGAAAATATATGAAAGAAACTGAGCTGCTTTCTCACTCGCTTGCAACCATCCGGAGACAAAAGTAGGTTTTTTCTTGTGGTTATAATACCAACTTGAACTTGATTGTTTCTTCCTTCCCTTTATTATCACTACACCTAATGATAGTTAAAGGGATACACCACTTTGTCCGACTTTTGTGAGTATAATAAACCTTTTAACCATGACACAGTGTGGAAGGTCTTTCACTGTTTGTGTATTCCTTTAACTACCATTAGGTGTTGTGATAATAAGGGAAGGAAGAAACAATCAAGTTCAAGTTGGTATTATAACCACAAGAAAAAAACTACTTTTGTCTCCGGATGGTTGCAAGCGAGTGAGAAAGCAGCGCAGTTTTTCATATATACATTCTTAACAAGAAAAAAACAATGTGGATAAATAGAACTGTAAAGAAAGCAATAAATGACAAACAGAAAGCATTTAAATCACTAAAACATTAGGGGAGCATGGAAGCATTGAAAAACTATAAGGAAAAAAATAGAATATGTAAAAAACAAATAAAAACAGCCAAACTAGAGACCGAGAGATTAATCGCCAAAGAGAGTAAAACTAACCCTAAAATGTTCTTTAATTATATAAATGGTAAAAAGTATAAACCTAAAGGTGTCGGCCCCTTACAGAGTAATGAGGGGGGAGTTGCAGAGAGCGATGAGGAGAAAGCAAAGCTACTAAATATTTTTTTTCTCAACTGTATTCACAAACTGTCAGATGAAATGCAGAATATAAAAGTAAATTCCCCATTAAAAGTGCCCTGTCTGACCCAGGAAGAAGTAGAGCTGGGTCTTCAAAAGATTAAAATAGACAAATCGCCAGGACCAGATGGCTTACACTCCGTATCCTAAGAGAATTAAGTGATGTCATCGCCAGACCCTTATTTCTGATATTTAAGGACTCTATACTGACAAGGAGTGTTCCACAGGATTGTCGCATAGCAAATGTGGTGCCAATATTCAAAAAGGGTCCAAAAACAGAGCCTGGAAACTTTAGGCTGGTAAGTTTAAAGGGAACCTGCCACCTCCAACAGACACATAAAACTCTCAGCTTTACCTTATATTAGGCCCCAGTGTGTTACTAATCATGCCTTTCATCCAGTAAATTGATCTCCCTAACTTGATGAAAACCATGTTTTAATGCCCATCACCGCGCTCTCTCCAGTCAGGCTTGAAGTCAAGGGGGCAGCGGCCTCCTTGCTTCAAGTCAAGTAAAGCACGCCCCTCTTGCCAGTGATTGATATCCTTGCTGTGGCCTGCTGCATGATCCTGGTTCCGGCTCTTGCACTCAGCCGGCTTTCATCTGCGCACTGCGCAGGACCCGGCAATTCCAGCGAGCGCGCGTCTGCGTGCCCGCACGCCGTCCCCGAACGCACGCACGCCTGCCCGCTGAGTGCAGGAGCCGGGATCACGCAGCAAGAAGGGGCGCACCACAACAAGGATGTCAATCACTGGCAAGAGCGGCATGCTTTACTTGACTTGAAGCAAGGAGGCCGCTGCCCCCTTGACTTCAAGCCTGACTGAAGAGAGCGTGCTGATGGAGATTAAAACATCGTTTTCATCAAGTTAGGGGGATCAATTCACTGGATGAAAGGCATGATTAGTAACACACTGGGGCCTAATATAAGGTAATGCTGACAGTTTTATGTGTCTGTTGGAGGTGACAGGTTCCCTTTAACATCTGTCGTGGGTAAACTGTTTAAGGGTTTTCTAAGAGATGCTATCTTGGAGTACCTCAATGAAAATAAGCAAATAACTCCATATCAGCATGGCTTCATGAGGGATCGGTCATGTCAAACCAATTTAATCAGTTTCTACGAGGAGGTAAGTTCTAGACTTGACCATGGCGCATCAATGGATGTCGTATATCTGGACTTCTCCAAAGCATTTGACACAGTACCACATAAAAGGTTAGTATATAAAATGAGAATGCTTGGCCTGGGAGACAATGTCTGTATGTGGGTAAGTAACTGGCTCAGTGATAGAAAACAGAGGGTGGTTATTAATGGCACATACTCAGATTGGGTCACTGTCACTAGTGGGGTACCACAGTGGTCAGTATTGGGCCCTATTCTCTAATATATTTATGATCTGGTAGACGTCTTGCACAGTAAAATATCAATTTTTGCAGATGACCCTAAACTGTGTAAAGTAATTAACACAGAAGAGGACAGTACACTGCTACAGATGGATCTGGATAGACTGGAGGCTTGGGCAGAGAAGTGGCAGATGAGGTTTAGCACTGACAAATGTAAGGTTATGCTTATCGGAAGGAATAATGCAAGTCACCAGTACACACTGAATGGTAAAACATTGGGTAACTCTGACATGGAAAAGGACCTAGGAATTTTAGTGAACAGCAAACTAAGCTGTAGAAACCAGTGTCAGACAGCTGTTGCCAAGGCCAATAAGATAATGGGTTGCATCAAAAGAGGCATAGATGCCTGTGATGAGAACATAGTCCTGCCACTTTACAAATCACTAGTCAGACCACACATGGAGTACTGTGTACAGTTCTGGGCCCCTGTGAACAAGTCAGACATAGCAGAACTGGAGAGGGTTCAGAGGAAGGCAACTAAAGTCATAACTGGAATTAGTGGACTACAGTACCCAGAAAGATTATCAAAATTAGGGTTATTTACTTTAGAAAAAAGACGACTGAGGGGAGATCTAATAACTATGTATAAATTTATCAGGGGTCAGTACAGAGATCTCTCCCATCATCTATTTATCCCCAGGACTGTGACTGTGACGAGGGGACATCCTCTGAGTCTGGAGGAAAGAAGGTTTGTACACAAACATAGAAGAGGATTCTTTACGGTAAGAGCAGTGAGACTGAGGAGGTGGTGATGGTAAGTTCACTAAAAAAGTTCGAGGGGCCTGGATGTATTTCTGGAGTGTAATAATATTAAAGGTTATAGAGAGGGGTCGTTGATCCAGGGAGTAATTCTGATTGCCTGATTGGAGTCGGGAAGGAATTTTTTTCCCTAAAGTTTGGAAAATTGGCTTCTACCTCACAGGGTTTTTTCCTTCCTTTGGATCAACTTGTAGGAAAACAGGCTGAACTGGATGGACAGATGTCTTTTTTCGGCCTTACAAACTGTTACTATGTTACTATTTTCCTTTGATTGCCTCATCCAATGCCTTCATTGTTGAAGCATAGGTATCTCCATTGGTAATTTTTGTCTTGTGTGGCATGAATTCTAGTAATAAAACGCCTTCTGTGTCCAAAAAAAAAAAATTGTTGACATGATCTTTCCACCTGACTGCTGCACACAAAATTTCTTTGATGTTGGTGACCCCTTTTGCTTTCCTTGCATGGAATCTTGTTTGGTCCCATATTTCATCAAATATAATAATTTGAGAACAGATGTCTCCTGGCACCCACCAGGAATTGATCTTTGACATCAAAACATCATGAATTACACTGGAAACTGTGCCAACTGAAATGCCCTCTGAAGATACTTCAAGAGGTCACCCTGGACGGAAGTAATCTTCAGTTGATTCTCTACCCCATTTAAACTCCTTGGCTCAAAACTTTACTTGGTAGTACAAAGTGCATCATCGTCGTCATATACAGCAATCCTCCTTTCATGGATTTATTTAGGCTTCTTTTCTTCCTTTGTAAGGAATTTAATAATGGAACAAAGCTCCAAATCCCTTTCTTTGTAGACCCACACTGTATTGCACTGTCACTTTCAGTGCTTTCATCAGACTGAACTGCTTGTTTGTGTTGCATATCCAGACATCCCAGCCTGTACAGACACGCTCAGCTCTTTTACACTTAGAGAATATGCTTGGAAATCTACCCCACTTATAGGTTAACCCTTGTATTAATGCTTATTTTGTTCTAGATATGTTGCTTTTTACTTCCTTTTTAATGATTTTAATTTTTTAATTTTATGTTTTTATTTTATTTTTTAAGGGCAACAGATGTTACTCTGGAATATAATCCTCCTAGAAAAGGAAGCCTTTCGTCTGACACCAATCGAACATTTTGTATGATTGGTCATGTGTCATCTCAAGAAGACAATATTCTTTCAGGAGGGCAGTTGTGTCTAGGAAACCTGCTACTCTTTAATGGTAAGAATTAATATAGAAATATGGAAAAAATGAAAATAGCTTTGTTTTGTTTTTTTTTGTTTTTTTTTTCAGTTGGAATGATCAATGGGTTTATCGTTTTTTTTTTTTTATATTAAGGTCCTATTCTTGGCATAGAAGAAGCATTTCATTTATATTGTCGAGGCCCAGATTTTACTTCATTAATGACTTGTAAACATGGAAATGTTATTATTGATCATTGCAAATATATATCAAAAGAAATCCTGCAAAATGAAAAAATTCACAGTTTTCTTATTAAAAACAAAGAAGTTGACCTAACCTCTTTAGCTGTAAGTATACAGTAGATACCAAATGTGTTTTTTTAACATATGTTAAATTGAGCCTGTTCAGCTGTTTCACTTTATAGTTAAAACTTTATATCACTTCGCTGTGATAACTGTTGTAAAAAAAAGATCCTGCAGCACATTGTGGCTTCAGTTATATACATAAACCACATTGGTAGTGTGAATTTATTATATACATAGACAAGAGTACAACCCTGATTGCTTGGTAACCTTTCCCTTGTTACAATTCTGTAGGTAAAATAAACCCTTGTCATGTTAGTGCTTGGTACTCTCATCAGAGATATCCATTTGAAATTGGTTTCCACAGTCTAAAATATGTAAAACTGAAGTATCATTAATCTATCTTGATAGAGTAACCACTTGACCCTTTTAGGCCCCTCTCAGCTCCCAGCTTGACATCCCAGCACTGACGGCTGTCACATAGTATTATAATGATTTATGATGCTATGTAACACTTATGGTTATGGAATCTTAGATGACACTGACATAATGCTGTTATGCACTTGGTCAATAATGCTCCGATCTTCTATATTTTGGCACTTAAAGGGGTTCTGTAGTCTTTTGAAACTGATGATCTATCCTCTGGATAGATCATCAGCATCTGATCGGCGGGGGTCCGACACCCGGGACCTCCGCCGATCAGCTGTTTGAGAAGGCAGCGGCGCAGCAGGAGCGCCGCGGCCTTCTCTGTGTTTACCGCAGGCCAGTGACGTCGCTGCTGCCTTCTCAAACAGCTGATCGGCGGGGGTCCCGAGTGTCGGACCCCCGCCGATCAGATGCTGATGATCTATCCAGAGGATAGATCATCAGTTTGAAAAAACTGCAGAACCCCTTTAAATGTGTGTATTGAAGCCCTGCATTACATGAAATCAGTAAGCATTTGTTTTAGCCTCTTAATAGTCACATTAAAAGGTTTTTTAGGAACCATTTTGGGGTGTATATATAGTGTATTTAATAACTTTTAATATTTTATTTTTAGGGGGAAAGATAGAAAAAAACTGAAATTTTTACATTATTTTGTGGAGTTTTTTTTCCAGCTTTCACTGTTATTTTTACGGTAAAAATGATGTAATTTTATTATTTTGGTCACTACACTGATGGCGTCACATTTCTATATATTTTTCCCATTTTTTTTCTCTCATTGTGTCAGCTCTGCAGCTGCTCCCTCATTCTCCTCCACACTGACAGGGAGAGGGGGTACTGCTTTAGCTGCTCATATCTCTGGTTTGGTACCAGCTATAGATATGGGCTTTGTATTGTTTGAAAGTTCAGTATAGGGGAAGATACACATGACAACACTGTGAAAAAAGCCTGCTCAATGTGAAAGTGACAAAGATTAAAGGGAGTCTGTCACCACTATATGACCATATACAGTGCTTACATGGCTCTGTTGCACACCTACATATGAATGTAATGGTACCTTTGTTTTCTTTAGACTTGTAGATGCAGGAAAAACGCTGTTTAATTAATATGCAAATGAGCACTCCCAAGTGCCCGGGGGAGGTATTCAGTGTATAGGAGCACAGGCTGTTCTGCCTTCTTTCATGGTTACTCCTCCCCAACCTATGCCTTTGCCCGCCCTCCTATTCCCTTGTGTCATAGTAGGGCGGGCAGAAGCTGTGGAGTAGTAACCATGAAAGAAGACAGAGCAGTTTGGGCTCCTACACACTGAACACCGCCCCTGGGCACTGCCTTTTAGCAATTCATACAGGAGTAAATCCAACTTGAATGTTTATTGCAAGGATAGGATGAATCTGAGGGACAGAAAGATGTACTTAGTACAGTGAATGAACATGAAATACATTAAATGCATTCTCATTCTATATGTATATATACAATCATGCAATGCTAAGCAAACAGTCAGAACTTACTGGTGGTGCCAAATTAGTCTGGAAGTAAGGATTATTAGAGAGAAGCTACTGTCCTCCGACTTGAAGAAAAATGGCTGCTAAGAGCTATGTTGATGATGTCACCAGGTCATAGGTAATGACTACAGTAGCTTCCATAGGGCAATTATAATCTTAAATGCTAAGTAGAAATTGCTTGAATAAACAGCCACTAGATGGAGCCAAAGCAACATGAATACTAGCACACATAATAGATGGCTGTTGTTATCCCCCAGGATACCACTCCAAGGCATTTCTAGGAAGACAAGAAAATTAGTTATTGGACTGCTCTGAGGAAAAGTTTAGGCTCATTTTGCCTACAAACTTCCACTTCCACCTTTCTGACTTTCCATCTATGCTCAGAAACAATGATCAGTCCTAAAGGCCATTCATTTCTCTTTGAGAGTTTCTTACAAGAAGAACAGTACCAACCTATATGCTGGGTTTACTTGTTCCTTGTCTATAGAGTAATATGTGTTGTGTCTTCCACTTATTCCAGTAGACATCTGTTAATGTCTGTACTCTTTCACTGACACTTGTATAGGTCTTGAGTGCTAAACTCATCAAGAGAAGCTGCAGCATTTCTGAACTTAAGATTGAGGAGTAGAAGGGAATGCTCTGGCTCATTGGATATGAAAGTCAAAGTTCTTGCCTTTATGATGGCCACAACTTCAGTCATGAAGGTTTCTTGAGTGAGCCTTGAACTTCCCAGTCGTAGGAATATTGAATCAAGGATCCTGCAGGCTTTAATGCTCATATACTCCCAAGAGCCTCTTAGTCAGTAAGATGTCTCTATATGTGGTCAGTGTTTGAAGAGATCTTCACTTCTTTGCAAGCTTCAAAAAATTAATACCCAGCATGGCCTCTGATCGAAATGTAATGCCTGAGAGCATATATAAAGCTGGAGGTGTCCAGAGACTCAACTTATATATGCACTTAAATATAACCACCCAATGTTTGCTGTTTGCATGGCCTCCTCCAGTTTGCTGAGTGTTGACAGACCGGGGGACAAACACGTTAAGACTGGTACTTATAAGAGGTTCTGTACAAAGTCGGTTAGCAGGAAGATTTGCCATTTTCTGTAGCTGAACAATACCATGTTTGAAACATCTCAAAAATTAAACAACTCAGCTTATTACTCCCACTATCCAGAGCTACCTTAGTAAAAAAGTGTCCTTGGTACTTAGTTTGTTTATGGTAGTTTATGCTCTGGTTAATGACTTCTAAGTAAAAACCCTGTTAAAATGCATGGACCCAAACCCTATGTTGGAGCCTGTAGTGGCAAATACAGAAACCACGGGAGTGAATCTCTGCATCAGGTGCTGGCTCAAGTAGTCTATATTTGCTTTCCTCATGAGTGTCCAATACTGGCTTATATAGGAAAGTTGGCTTGTTGGCCATCTTGTGTCGTTAAGTTAGCATGGCTTGCTGGGTTGTGGTCTGTTTATGCATATTGCCACTGGGTAGGCTTTATTAATTTCCCAGTCCTTTTACATAGACATAAAATCTTCTAGCCTCATTGTTAATGTAGCCCAAGACCACTTTGCTGTTTGTATGAAATACCATTTTACTAACTTTCATATCTGTTTCTGACATAACTAATTATTCTATTTCTACCGCTAGAACAGAAGCACAAAGCTCTATTCTTTGTCTGGTAGGTTTAGGATGTGGTGCCAACTTTCCCTTACCCATCACAAAGCCAGTATTGACTTTGCCCTTAATGTCTGTTGTGTGAAGTTTAAGGCTAATGCCGCGACCACTTTGACAAGTAAAATACAGAACACAATGCCAGGTGCATTTTAAAGTGCATTTACTTAATCTAATTATACAGCCTAAAATCACATACATGCTCATATCAATGATCTGTTGCATGAACGCACAGTATGAATGTTGCACATTGCATAGTCCATCAATACTTAGCAATTCATGAAAGAAGTTCGGTCCTGGTTGACACGTAAAGTTTTTACATGCAAAGGTTGCAATATTTCAGGGGTCAGATCCCCTTCCTCAAGCATGTGTTGTGCTGGGTTTAAATAGTCAAGACCACCAGTCACAAAAAAACATGATTATAATTAAAAACTTTTTCCTATACAGAATATACAAAAAAACTATTCTTACACATTCTAATTACAAGCTTGATTTAATCCTTTCATTCAGATTCAGGCTGTCCAAGTAGTGTATCCAAAATGCTTCTCTTTGGAGTAACTCCTAATATGATCATCAGTTTCCTCTAATACTCTCCATTTTAATTCAGAAACGCCATGTCTCATTTCTTAAAAAATTCCTGGCCACGCTTGTCTTGTGCATAGTTTTTTTTTTCCTGCGCAACTGGACCTAATGGCTGAGGGGTGTTCATTAAAGGGGTTGTCCAAGTTACAAGTGCATCTCAATAAATTAGAATATCATGAAAAAGTTGTTTATTTAGTAATTCAGTTCAAAATGTCACACATATATTATAGAGTCATTACAAACAGAGTAAACTTTTTCAAGTGTTTATTTCTGTAATGTTGATGATTATGGCTTACAGACAAGGAAAACCCAAAATTCATTATCTCAGAAAATTCGAATAATTAACCCAAAACACCTGCAAAGGCTTCCTAAGCCTTGAAAAAGGTCCCTTAGTCTGATTCAGTAGGCGACACAATCATGGGGAAGACTGCTGACTTGACAGATGTCCAGAAGGCTGTCATTGACACACTCCACAAGGAGGGTAAGCCACAAAAGGTCATTGCTAAAGAAGCTGGCTGTTCACAGAGTGCTGTATCAAAGCATATTAATGGAAAGTTGAGTGGAAGGAAAAAGGGTGGTAGAAAAAGGAGCACAAGCAACAGGGAGAACCGCAGCCTTGATAGGATTGTTAAGAAAAGGAGTGGACTGCTGCTGGAGTCAGTGCTTCAAGTGCCACCCCACACAGACGTATCCAGGACATGGGCTTCAAGTGTCACATTCCATGTGTCAAGCCACTTATGACCAATAAACAACACCAGAAGCGTCTTACCTGGGCCAAGGAGAAAAAGAACTGGACTGTTCTCAGTGGTCAAAGGTGTTGAAAGATGAAAGTAAATTTTGCATTTCATTTGGAAATCAAGGTCCCAGAGTCTGGAGGAAGAGTGGAGAGGCACTCAATCCAAGCTGCTTGAGGTCTAGTGTGAATTTTCCACAATCAGTGATGGTTTGGGAAGCCAGGTCATCTGCTGGTGTAGGTCCACTGTGTTTTATCAAGACCAAAGTCAGTGCAGCCGACTACCAGGAAATTTTAGAGCACTTCATGCTTCCCTCTGCCGACAAGCTTTTTGGAGATCGAATTTTTATTTTCCAGCAGGACTTGGCACCTGTCCACACTGCCAAAAGTACCAGATCTGGTTTAATAACCACAGTATCACTGTGCTTGATTGGCCAGCAAACCTGCCTGACCTTAACACCATAGAGAATCTATGGGGTATTGTCAAGAGGAAGATGAGACACCAGACCTAACAATGCAGACGAGCTGAAGGCTGCTATCAAAGCAACCTGGGCTTCCATAACGCCTCTGCAGTGCCACAGGCTGATCGCCTCCATGCTACGCCTCATTGATGCAGTCATTAATGCAAAAAGAGCCCCAACCAAGTATTGAGTGCATTTACTGTACATACTTTTCATTTGGCCAACATTTCTGTGTTTATAAAAACATTTACAGTTTGACTAATATAATCTAATTTTCTGAGATAATGACTTTTGGGTTTTCCTTGGCTGTAAGCCATAATCATTAACAGAAATAAACACTTGACAAAGTTCACTCTGTTTGTAATGACTCTATATAATATATGTTTCACTTTTTGAATTGAATTACTGAAAAAAAATAAACATTATGATATTCTAATTTATTGGGATGCACTTGTACATTTATTGCTGACCTATCCTCAGGATAGGTCATCACAATCAGATTGGCGGGGGTCCGGCACCCCTGCCCATCAGCTGTTTGAAGAGGCACGCCAGCGCTGCCTCCTTCATTTTTTACCTGCTCGCTGTAACATCTGCAGTTGTGAGCATGTGTAATTACATCTAACCGTCCCATTCATTTCAATGGGACAGATTGCTCCTATACAAGTGTATGGGAACGAGCCATCCTGGGTATTGGGGAGGATCTTTTAGACTTTGAATACCCCATTAAGTAAATGCACTTTAAAATGCATCTGGTATTATGTGCTGTATTTTACGTGGATTTGTGAGGGTTGGGAGTATCCTCAGACATATTTAAAATGCGCAGAAATCTGAGCTCTTGGAATTTGTCCATTGCGATCGCTTTTACTACAGCATTGGAAAATACACACCACTTCCTTGACTGAAATTGTGCAAGAGGGACGTGGGCGTATAACCTAGGTATGTGTAGGTTAGACAATAACTTTAGAGAATCGCTCCATGGGTATTAAGTGTGCTGTGAAATCTACAGTAGATTTTTCAAATCACTGGATTTATTTTGATTGGAAAAGGCCTCATAAATTTGCTGTTTGAAGCAATGGTTATGCAGACTGAGGTTTGAACAGGCAAGCGCACTTTGAGTCTTTTTGAGTAGCCGGATGGTGAATGAATGAGGTGTAGGGATCTTAACTCTGTTTCGAATATGATTACATATGATTTTTTTTCATTCGGGCAAAACAAACTTTTTTTTTTTTTTTTTTCTAATCTGTTTTCATTATGGGATTACAGATTATTCTTTCTGAACATTTTTATGGGTGCTGCCATCTTATCTAGGCCGTTGTTAATAGCATTTAGAAAGCATTTCAAAACCCGGTGATGACCTATCCTGAGGTCCATATTTTAAATGTCGAAAAACCCTTTAAGTATTCACCACTCTGAAATTGCGATAACGCGTCCGTTATTCAATGAAAGATAATCTGTCATGTTTTCATATGTGTGTGAAGCGTAAGTTGTCAGGCAGTTACATTCCCTCCTAGCAATTCCTTCACACAGGAGTAAATCCAACTTGAACTTATAGCAAGGATATGTTGAAACTGAGAGACAGAAGATTTACTTACTGTAGTGAATAAGCATATGGCAATGCAATAACACATTGCAATAAAACATAAACATGAAATACAGGATACATTGATTACAGTATTTTAGTTTACACGAACATTTAGAACTTTCTAGCTACGCCAAATTAGTCTGGATGTGAGGATGATTAAATAGATGCACTGATCTTGAAGAAAGGTGGCTACTGTGAGCTACGGTAGTGTTACCAG
The DNA here is from genome assembly GCA_900303285.1 of Rhinella marina. Lineage (NCBI taxonomy): Eukaryota > Metazoa > Chordata > Amphibia > Anura > Bufonidae > Rhinella > Rhinella marina. Next base: position 51,613 of record ONZH01001329.1, on the reverse strand, counting down.
GTCCTAGGTATTCTCTACAGTAGCTGGCGTAGGAAAATTCTAATATTAACCCCTTCCCTCCCAGCATCATGTGTATGGCGCAGGGCAGGTCTTTAAAGATAGTGTCTGTTCACTAGCGCAATAGGCACCATAGCCACCAATTGCCTGCTGTTTTAATCAGACATCTGGGGCTAATGTATGCAATTGACGATAGTGCGGGGTCATAGCTGCCGGATAGTGTGTGCTGCTACCTTGGTCCTCCTGAATGATTCAAGGCTGCCGCACATAGGTTCCTATGGAGACTCTGCCTGGTGTCAAGGCTCCATAGGAACGAAGGGGGTCATTTACAGATGGATATTTGCCACTATTTGGCATCTGGCATAGATTGTGGGTGGGCCGTCAGGCCCGTCTCATTTATTATTTTCTGTCTGTTTTAGGCATAGAAAATTGAGTCTACACCAGCAAGGATGCTGGCGTACATTACGACAGGCGGTGTGTTGGAAATTGGCCCCAGCAAAACAAAACTTCTTGAGACGACGACTTCTTGAGAAGATTTTTTTTGTTTATTCAGAGACAAGAGCAGCAGGACAACATTGAAATAAATATAAAAGTCAGGCAGAATATGACATGATGTAGATGAAAGTGGGGAGCAGCAGTAGAAAAATGGCAGTGCTGAGTGTGTGTGTGTCTCCAAATACGCTATTTTTATACCCCAGAGAACAAATGAATAATAAGTATTATAAGTTTGCTGCAGTGTACCGCAATCTATAGGAGTAAGTGATGACACACCGAAATTACATCATTGCGTCATTATTATACATAACATGTGACCTCACAGATGCTTTACTATTCATAACCACTGACGTATATAAGTTGCACCTCCAACATCAATATGCATAAGGAAGACTTGTGCCTCTTTATACTTCATGATACTTAATTGGCTAAAATTTTTGTAACACATATGCGAATGAATATCTAATGTATCTTTAACCTTTTATCTCCTGTTCTCTGATTCCATTATCCTTGAAAGTGTTTGTTTGCCATAAACTAAAGAAGCTGACAAGTGTTCACTAACAAAGTATCTAAAAGAAGCTATGGAGGACATAAATATGTCATTAAGACTCCTTGGTCTCATAACTAGCTTGTCCTAAACAGAGAACATATGTATTCATTGATCACCTAAGGGCCTCTATTTTCTTAGCAACAGTACATCCGTATTCAAGGTGACTCTTTATCTAAGCTTTAAGGTATGAACATAAGATGTCTGACTAAGACAACATGGTGGACCATCAGATCTAATCCTGGTTCTCCAACACTGTGGATACACCGAAGTTATGTAGAGGTTGTTGCCTATGCATAAATTTTGTGCATTGGTCGCCAGCTAAAGGGTTTTTAAGACTAGCATCTAAAATGCTGGTTTTAATAACTGATCCCCATAGTGTACGTCTTATCGACTCCAGTGCTAATGCTTTGGGGTCTGTGAGAAAAGCAATCTCATTGCTTGTTTAAGTTTCATAGGTGAACTATAAAAAGTGTAAAAAAAAGCGTATTTTTAAAAAATTACAAAATATAAAAAAAGGCAAATGACGCCCCTTCCTACCAAAATTTAATAAAAAGTGATCAAAAATTCATACACACCCTAAAATGGTGTTAATGAAAAGTATAGATCCCCCCCCCCCCCCACAAAAAGTTCTCGCACAGCTCACACAAATTTATAGTTATAGGGTTCAGGCTTTACTGCATAGGGAACACAGTAGAAACAAAACCCATAAAACTATCATTGGGTTGGATTCATTTTTTTAACCCATTACCACCCTATTTGGAATTGCTTTTTTTCAGCTCCCCACTACATTGTATGCAATATTAATGGTGCTATTAGAAAGTACAACTTGTCCTGCAAAAAATAAGCCTTCATAAAGCTATGTGAATAGAAAAATAGTGAATGCCCTGGAAAGGTAGGGAGTGAAAAACAAAAAGAAAAAAAAGACTCCAAGGGTGAAAGGCTTAAATGCTAACTAGCTAGAAACTATTTGCACATGTGCCACTAGATGGATTCAGAGCAACATAAATACTGGCACACACAATAGATTCCTATTGAAGGCATGGCAATCTGTATTTTACAACATTGCTGAACTACCAGTGTTTAAATCACAGTTTAGCTTTTAGCTTTGACTGATTTAATAAAGGTCAAATTTTACAATTAAAATAAGGTGGAAGTAGGGAATAAATAGACTGAGGTCCTATGGAGTGTTGTCCTGGACAGGATAAGTATACAGATCTCTGATGGTGCTGTTGTTTTTTGCTACTGTACCTCTCTACATTATAGTGCTGGATTCACTGCCACGACCAGGGTGGCAGCGTTTCTGTTCTCTTCTATCCCTGCACAATGGGCTCCTGATGTACCTAGGTGAAAGGTGTTGTGCTTATTAGTTAGCAAGTATATTAGTTATCAGAGCAAGGCTCGTACTTCATATGTAGCTAAACAGTAGCTGTCAGCCTAGCTAGTCCTGTGTGGGGACCCGGTTTGATCCTTGCTATGGGACCCTTACTAATGTATGTTCTCTATGTACGCCACTGATCATCACCAATCTACATAGTAACATAGTTTATAAGGCCGAAAAATGACATCTGTCCATCTAGTTCGGCCTGTTTTCCTACAAGGTGATCCAGAGGAAGCCAAAAAACCCCTGTGAGGTAGAAGCCAATGTTCCTCACTTTAGGAGAAAAAATTCCTTCCCGACTCCAATCAGGCAATCAGAATTACTCCCTGGATCAATGACCCCTCTCTAGTAACTATAACCTTTAATATTATTACACTCCAGAAATACATCCAGGCCACTCTTGAACTCTTTTAGTGAACTTACCATCACCACCTCCCAGTGCTCCAGACTAAAAAAAATATCAAGGAGCCATTGTCTCCTAACCTGAAAAATTTAGGAGCCAAATAAAATTTTTAGTCGGCAAATTTAAAATACATATAATTATTATAATAATTAAAATAAAGACTTGTCTTACCTTGTGCAGTTGCCCATGCCCAAATATCTCCCCTTTTGGATTCATTTTTCTTACAGCCAACATTGTTAAAACTATTTACAGTCCTTAAAAGATAATTTAGTCAGTGTCACTTGGCCATCCAGAATAATGAGGCCTCCGATTCCTCTTGGCTCCAAACCATCGTCTCACGCAGGGCTCAGGATCAAACAACTCAAGTGAAGGGCCTTCTGAGCTAATTCTGATTTAAATCTTCTACTGTAGAAATATGAAGCGAATTGCGCACTTGAGATTTAATTCTGTTTTGCGCAGAAAAGCCTCTTTCACACTGTGCAGCCGATATGGGAAGTATGAGCATGATGATCACCAGATGCAAAACATTTTTATATTCGGTGGAGTAAGGCTCTTTCATCAGGATTACCTCCCACAAATTGCTGTAAGACATGTCGGCAAACTGGCCTTTGATTAAGAATTTTAGCAATCTCCACTCACTTTGGATCGCTTCCAGATCACATTGATTTTTTAGCAGGATGGGCCTATACCACTGTATTAGCATGTCAATTTCCTCTTCTCCATATGTGATGAAGTCTTTAGGCCAAGAATCGTGGCAAAAGATAGAGAAGCATCGGATGATTTCTGAACCTCCAATGTTATCTTCCTGGTCTTTCCCTATCATCACTCCAAATCTTTTTTCCAGTTCTGTAATGGTTACCTCTATTGTTTTTTTTATATATATTCTTTAAGGATATCCCTAAAACTGGAATTGCTTTTTTTTAGCTGAATGTTTTGAAATTGAATGTATGTGACACTTGTGGTCTTATCCCGCCTTTTAGCAACCGTTGTCTGGGTATGCATTTTTTTACCAGCTACTTGCAGGAGAAAATTCTGCAGTTTCCCATTTCTTAGTGGGTTTTCTTTAATGCTTTCTATTGTCACAATACAGCTCTTAATAGCAGCGACAGCTTGTGGTAATATCAGAGAATTTTTCTGAAGACTAAGACTTAACTTTGAGATTTCTCCAAAGAGGTCATGGAGAAAGTGACAGAATCCTACAAACACTATGTTCTCCATTTGCTGTACAATGTGTTTAGCTCTTCCTGATATATCACTGTTTTTGGACGAGGCAGCAAGGTGTTCCATGTGATGATGTACAGCAGTGTACTGTCCTGTTTTATGATCCGAGGAGAGGAAGACTGAGAGTGCACGAAAAATATGAGCGCTGGGTCTTCACTGCTTCAGGACAGCGGATTTTACAGCCTAACGCTGTGCCAATTGCTCTCAACTCCCTTTTACTTTTGGGACTAAAATGATAAGTCTTCCAAACAAGATGCAATAGGTCATATACTTTTCAGCATCTACTTGGTTATGCAGTCTGCAGAATGGAGTGTATTAGTTGATGCATTTGTTGTGTGTGGTCATATTTTATATGTGTCTTCTTAAACGTTAAAAGTTTGGGAATATTATGCTTAAAATCTAACAAACATTTTCTGATCAGTATATTTCACAAAGTACATTGTTTTAAAAAGCTAGACATTGTCATAAATTCCATCTCTTAACCCTTTTTACGACCGGAGGTTTTTTCGGTTTTGCGTTTTCGTTTTTTGCTCCTTGCCTTCATACAGCCATAACTTTTTTATTTTTCTGTTCACATAGCTGTATGAGGGCTTGTTTTTTGCGGGACAAGTTGTACTTTCAAACGCCACCATTTATTATTGCATATGGTGTAGTGGGAAGCGGGAAAAAAATTCCAAATCGGGTGAAATTGCAAAAAAACCACTATTCCGCTACAGTTTTCCGGGTTTTTTTATTTACGGCGTTCGCTGTTCATTAAAACTGACCGGTTACTTTCATTCTACAGGTCAGTACGAATCCAGCGGTACCTAACATGTATAGTTTTTCTTGTGTTTTGATAGTGATAAAAAAATTATAAAGTTGTTTTTTTTTTTTTTGGGGTCGTCATATCTTGACCCCTATAACTTTTTGGCATTTATGTGTACAGAGCTGTAGGGGGGCTCATTTTTTGCGGGGCAATCTGAAGTTTATTGATACCATTCTGGGGTGTGTATGACTTTTTGATCGCTTTTTATTTAATTTTTTTTTCAGAAAAAAAAGTGACAAATAGCGAATCGCCATTTTGACGCTTTTTTCCGCCACACAATTCACCGTGTTGGAATTTTTTATTTTTATTTTAAAAGTACGGGCGTTTTCGGTCACGGTGATGCCCATGATGTCTATATTTATTTTTATTTAGGTATTTATTTTTTAATTATGCGAAAGGGGGGTGATTTAAACTTTTATATTTTTTTTATTTTTTATATATTTTTTAACATTTTTTTAAAATTTTTTTATTATTTGAAAGCTCAAATATGAGCTAATATATTGTACTTTTTATTTTTTCACTATGAGCAATCTCTGATTTTTAATCTTGAATTAAAACTCATGATTGCTCATTTCTTATCCTGGCCTGCCATCTAGTGGCCAGAATAAGAATTGCACTTTGAAAGCTGTAATCCTCACCAGCGAGGATTACAGCTTTCATAGCGTGTACAGACGGCCCGATTGGCCAATCGGGTCGTCTGTACATCACCCGGAAGCAAACTGCTTCCGGGTTCAGACGCCACCGGAAGTCTTCAGAAGGGCCCACAAGGAATAAGAAGCCCATTGGAAGATGCCGCCGATTCCGGTAAGTAGCCGCAAGTCTCTGCTGTTAAAAACAGCAGAGACTTGCCGACCATGACGCCCGCCGCACGGGAAGGGGTTAAATATGACAATGGCTCAATAAAATGATGGAATGTGTAGTCTAAGGCTTCATTCATACGACCGTATGTGTTTTGCGGTCCGCAAATTGTGGATCCGCAAAAAAAATGGATGATGTTCCGTATGGCATCTGTGTTTCCTTTTTTTTTTTTTTTTTTGCGGATCCATTGTAACTGCCTATCCTTGTCAGCAAAATGGACAAGAATAGGACAAGTTCTATCTTTTTTGCGGAACGGAAATACGGACATACGGAAACAGAATGCACACAGAGTACCTTTCGTTTTTTTTGTGGACCCATTGAAATGAATGGTTCCGCATACGGTCCGCAAAAAACGGAACGGACACGGAAACAAAATACGGTCGTGTGAATGAAGCCTTAATGATCTGTCCATGCACATGATACAGGTTCTATAAGGCCCTATAAAAGATAAGATGCAAAGTCTTTTTGGCAGGCGGTCCTGTGGGTAGGCTAAATCGTGATCTCTGGGGTTTGATAAGCAAAATATTGTATACTTGTTGGACAAGTAAACATTTGTAGTCCAGATAGCAGACGGTTGAAATACCCATGCATAAGACTACCTGTTTTTCATGTGGGTGTCAGGGGATAAACCATTCTGGACAACCGCAGCTATATGAATACATCCAATAAGGCTTCATTCAGACTTCAGTGTTTTGTGGTCCGCAAAACATGGACACCGGCCATGTGCGTTCTGCGTTTTGCAGACCGCACATGGCCGGCTCTATAATAGAAATGCCTGTTCTTGTCCGTGGCTGAGAGAGAAATAGATCGGTAAATATATGTATGTGTGTAAAAAAATAAAATAATATATCTATATCTATATATATCTATATATATCTATATATATCTATATATAAAGTAGAAAGC